>JAVJIF010002984.1:0-117812 GCA_038442645.1 Agave tequilana
TATCCTTTCAAAAGGATTTGATCCCGGATCCTTCCCACTCAAATTCAACCCTCCAACATTCGAATACAAGATCCACTCCGTTGAAGTTGATCTATACTATTTCAAGTATCTATAAACCAAAAATCAAGTGTTTTAAATACTTTTTGCCCATCCATCAAGCGACGCAAAATGGACGGCCGAAAGTAGTGAGTTGGTTAGATCTATGTCTTTAGACATACAAATTCTCGATCCGGCCATTTCATTATGATCTAAACATTTAAAAACCCCTATAAACTAATTTGTTAGATTTCAAATGTTCTACACCGTTAAACTAACTAACTCACTATTTAGGCCGTCCGTTTTTCCCCTACTTGATGGATGGGCAAAAGTATTTAAAACACTTGATTTTTGGTTTATAGATACTTGAAATAGTATAGATTAACTTCAACGGAGTGGATCTTGTATTCGAATGTTGGAGGGTTGAATTTGAGTGGGAAGGATCCGGGATCAAATCCTTTTGAAAGGATACAAGTCTATCTCTCTCTCTCTATATATATATATATATATATATATATATATATATATATATATATATATATATATATAAACCTCAAGACTATATAGAAAGATTCAAGAAGTTTCAAGACGATAAGGATAATAGATGACCTTTAATGATTATGATGTGAGAAAATTTATTTCAAGGCTAAGTAAGCTACAAAGCTTTTTCCTATTTCAAGAGGGAATGAGTTTTTCATTGGTATATCATATATCCTAATTAAGTATAAAGAACATCACTAGTGGGTCATAATGGAACCATGTGGTTATATTATGGATCAATAAGGCAAGTAAGACTTTTACTCTCTTATTTGTCAAATGGCAGAATGAATGAAAGTCTACTATCATGTATAACTTATTTACTTTATCTACTTTCTTTCTTTTCTACAAGTATCAGTAGGTGCTTAGTCATCTGGGTATCATGTAATTTAATTAGAAGGTAACTATAATAAGAGAACTTCTCTGCATCAAAAGATTCGATCTTTTCAATCAATTTCTTAAAATGAAAGAAATCAACATGAAAAAAATGCCTACTTCAATTTAACATTTAAGTGGGAAGAATCAAAGACTGATATGAAAGGAGGGGAGCACTTTCAATAACTTAGTGGGGAACTAATTTAGAATAAAAATGAACCCGATTGAGAACTAAACTAGAGAGTATTAATTTAGTGAGCAGCACAAAAGAATCATGTAAATTATTTAAAGAAGCACACATGTTCTCGAACATACTTCTAATTTCTTAACCAAGGAATAAAATTTGAAATTTAAATTCATCACATAATCACAAGTCGCAAGGAGGTTTCTTTATGAGAACTTGCTAAAAAGAAGATAGAAACGTCTTGTTTAGAACAATATTTCAACTGATCTATCTTTCAAACAATCATTGATATTTTTATTATAAATTTTCTTTCAGAAATTTAAATAAACATGAGAAATTTTATTAGAAACTAGACTTAATTACCTTTCCAATGATATATTATATGACAGGTTTAATTGGAGAAAAGTAATCTAAATAATCGAAAACTCCTTGGTCGGGTAAAGATTCTGCAACACAATAGCCTTAACCAATAAGCCGTATTTTGGCAATAACTTTCAACACAGACCTTCAATAGGGATACAGTAAGAACCGTTAGAAAGCTGACTCGATTATCTTTTCAACGACATATAGTATAATACCTATTACTCATAATACCTAGGCGTACTACCTCTGAATTTACAGAATATAAAACTAGACAGATTTGCACATCATTCTAGTGTCCTCAAATTTAGATTATTCTCAAATTTCTTTAATCCCTTCATCAAATTTGAATCACAACTAATAATTCTCTTTTTTAATTACTCTATTCAGAATAAAATGAGTTAGGACATGAAGTTTTTTTGTCAAGAAAATATATAAAAAAATCAAAATTGACAAAAGAGGCTCTCACTTCTCCTTTCCTCTTTCTCATAATCTAATATTATAATCATCATAATTTACACAATTTTCATCTGAAATCAATCAATATGCTAAGAGATTTAAGGACATACCATCAATAATTTTCAAGAAAAAAAAGAAAAAAACTTTTAGGATCTCCCTCACCTCCCCTTGCTCCGTCGGCCGGCAACGGCCCATGGCCGGCCGCCCCTTCTGGCCGTCGATCTATGAAAGAGAGGGAGAGGGAAAGGGAGAGAAAGAGGGAGTCGGGAAAGAGAAATTGAAAGAGATTGAGAGTTGTTGGGGTTTGAATCTCAATTTCTCAAGGAATATGGGTTTCAATTTGGGGTTGGATCTCAGGTTGGTGAGTTTTGAGAAGAGAGTAAAAGATTTGGTTCCTTAAGTCATGAAGAGAAATGGGTTCATACGGTTGGAGTTTGGGGGTTGAAGAGAGTTGATTAAGAAAGATTACTAGTCTCCCAATTTGCATAAAAACCCATCTCATAATTATGTATTATGTACACTCACAATCTCTCTCTCATCTCATCATGACCCTATACACACAAATTCTAAACAAAATCCTAACCATCCATACACCAATCTCATGCATACCTACCCTCTCCCACTAACTATTAGGAATATAATATTATAGTATTTTAAATATATTTTGTTTGTATTTTTTTTTCTATATTTACAATATGCTGATACATTCATTTAACATATATACAAATACGTATATACACATACACATACATAACACATATCCATGTATACATATTCAAACATCTATATACTTATATTATGGAAGTATAACTATGTCCATATACTGTATTAAGTGTATATGGCCATACATAAAATTACCGAATTTTATTCCACAAATTTTCCCAAAAGTTTTTTTGAAATTTGTTTTCACTCTTAATCAATAAATTTTTTTAATTATTCTTAAAAATCTCATAAATCATGATTAGAATATTAAATCAACTTTTTTAAAAAAAATCAGGGTGTTACAGCTTATGAGAGGCTTTTGTCATATACAACTTCTCTAACCTTGGCCATAATCTCGTAGCCATTACTTCATCCATCATGTTATATATAATCTTGTCTGTGAGATATAGTAGGATCGTGCTTGCCGCCTTTAGATCCATCTCCTCTCAATCCCAATCTGATATAGTTTGCAGATTTTACTGACTTTTCAGTAAGGTCTTGTAAAGACCTTATTGCATCAGCAATGCCTTCATCCTCCTTTGCCACAAATTAAAATTTCCTTTGCCATTGAACTTTTCGACCTCGAATTTTATCGTAGAACTTTTCTATCTTTGAAATATCACCTTTCGTTAATCTTTAGCTCTGATATCATTGTTACGCAAAATCGGTATGCTATGATACCAATTGTTACTCCCGGATTGACGCTGCGAAACTTGGCAATATGATAATACTTGCAAAATTATAAAGCAACTAGCAATACTTAGATAAAAGAGTAATAATAATATGAGAATTTAACGTAGTTCGGTCCAAACTTGATTTATGTCTACGGGAAGAAAACTTGAGAGAGCTTTATTAATAAACTTCATACAAAAAAATCTATCATTCCTCAAGTATTCACCTTCTCCTTAAATCTGGATCTAGATTATAAGAATATACTTTCTCTCTATGCACTTTCATCTTACTCCTCTCTTTCTTGACTTCCTCTTATCTTCTCCAAGATATCATTGGTATTCTCCACTCTATAACCTACACGTTATATGTTTATTTATAAGATTTTACAATACAATTTCTATTTTGACTATCGAATGATCTTGACCATCGAATGATTGAAGAATCTTTAATCAATCTTATGAGGAGTTGATCTTCTTGATTTAGAAGAATTCTAAACCCTTAAACTTTAGAAACAAACCTTCATAGAATTTGAATCCTATTCGAACTACACCGGAAAAAGAAACTCGCACGCGCCTGAAAAAGAAATTGCACACACTTCAAAAAAACGTTTTGATTAGTCGACTTGTCAAGCAGATTAGTTGACTAATCCCTTTCATTAGTCAACTTATAAAACTTATTAGTCTACTACTGTATAATACTTTCTCTTTGTATCATGTCTAGTCGATTGAGTCGACTAGTCTGAGCATTAGTCAACTAATCTGCTCCACCTTGATCTGTTCTTCTACTTTAAGCCATCGTCTTTTCCAATCGGATTGGATCTTTTTAGGCCATCATCTCCTCTTGAAAATAAAGCAAAATCCTAACAGTAGTACTTGCTCCGAATCTTGTTACATCTATATGTGTGTGTGTTTTTGCCATTTGATCTCTATTCTGTTCATACCTTAACAATAAGGTTGTTGAAGAACGAAGTATATTGCAGTTAAAATGGATCTCATGTAACAAATGAAGTGGATCTTCCAAGCAGAATTTGAAGTAGATCTTCAAAACAAATTCACTAGAGGATGTTTCTCTTTCGTTGTGTGATGTAGATGCAAATGTAATATATGTTGATGCAAACAAAATCTCAAAATAAAATTGCAATTGACAATTGTGATTGTGAAGATATAAATTGCAAAGAAGATTGTGATAGTGAAGATTTGAAAAATCATTAAACTGACAGAGCTAATGATAAATGAATAGTGGCGATGAACACTAACAATGAATAGTACCAATAGTAATTGCGAAGAAGATGATCTTAAATTTGAAGTTCTGATACTATGACAAACTATTAAGGAGTCTTTATTAGCCTTAAAGAACTAAATCTTTTTTAATTCTTAAAAGCCTACAAAATATGATTATATAGAACCACGAGCAATACTCTCTTATTAGACTAAAACAAAATCATGTCCTACCCAAACTATTCTGTGACACAACATACTACTAGGACTCCATAAGACTCTAATTTCTATTTGTTTTTATAGCTAATTACTAATTATATCTAACAACAAGTTGAAGAAGTTGAGTCATCACGAGAAAAAAGTAAGTTTTGGGAAGTTGAAAATTAGCGCATGCGGTGAATTTGGATGGAGGAATATAAATAGAAAATTCATGATGACAAAATATGTTCTAATTCATGATTTGAAAAGTTATCTGTCTTAATAAGTGAAGTTTGCAATGATAAGTTATGTTGAACCTAATACATAACAACTGATGTGACTTGTAGATACATGTCTTTATCTACACAATCTACATGTTAATGCTGAACGGACGGGGATAAAGCAAGAACATAGGAAAGTAATCTCATTGCATACTGATGAGGATATCATGTCGCTTAGGGCCGATTCGATCGAGTATGCTTCAGGAAGTGACGCAATGCAGTTCTTTGGTTTAGATTGGATTTGTTTCAGATTTATTTGTAGTAAATGTTTTTTCGTTTTAACTTTATTTCTGTAGTAGGTGTTCTTTTGTGGGTATTTAGTACCACATCGGTTATTTCTCAGTAGTCCTCTTTTGTAAAGCTCATATAAGACCTCCTAGACTATTTTATTAGAATTATTGAATGATTAAAAATTTTCTCAAATTATCCGATTTAATTCTTGAGTTTATCTGCTCTCGAATTTTGGATCAGAAGCCCGCGTAAGAGGTAGAAACCTGAAATTTTATCCCGTTTTGAATTTCAAATTTTGGTTATGATTTGAAAGTGATTGCGGTCCAGCTTGGTATTACATTATTTTGATATCAGAGCATCTGGCTTTCAATCCCCTTTAAATTGCCCTTCTCCAAAAATTTTCCTGTTCCAATTCCTAGATCTAAATCTCTAGATCCCTCAAAAAAATATTCCTGAAAATTTTTAGAATACACTGTTCATCCCCCTCTGAAAATTCTTCAAAAAATAGATAGCATTGTGCATCTTCCCAACCCTCCTCCCCACCCGATCTTCCCTCAAATTCCCTCCTCTAAATTCCGCCGCCGACAACCACATCCTCCTCCGCCCCCTCCAACATCCACGTCCTCCATCGCCATCATCATCAGAGAGCTGTCATCGCCTTCACCATCCACCCCGACGAAGCTGTCGCCATCGCCATCGCCTTCCACCACTGAAGTCGACGTCATCGGAGATCTCCAACATCTTCGTTTTCATCTTCGTCCTTGCCTCCGCTCGACGAAGTCGTCATCGCTGAAGATCTCCAACGCAGCGCCTAACATCGTCGTCCTCGTTTTTGTCCTTACCTCTGCCCGACGACGTCATCATCACCGACGATATCCAGCACCGTCGTCCTCGTCTTCATCCTTGCCTCTGCTTGATGAAGTTGTCATCGCCGAAGATCTCCAACGCCGCTCTCCTCTTCTTCCTCGCCCTCGTCGATGTCCATCAACGACTCGCCGCCAACTCCATTGTCCTTGTCGTCATGCTGGCGATTGCCCCAAACCGCCGTCATCATGTCACCGCACCGCCGCTCCATCCTAGCCCTAGCCGCAGCGAAAAGAAAAAGAAAAGGTGATCGGGTAAGGGTCGAAACCCGTTTGGGTTTTAAAAGGGGTTCACAGCGGGTAGTGGGTCCGGTTGAGCGGTTCGAACTCGAACCTGACCCGACTCATTTAAGTGACATCAGCGCTGACGTCAGTGACCCAGTCACCTAACGAGTTGACTCAGTTGATTCAGCCCATGTGTTTTGACTCAGTCTAAAAACACAACACTTCTGAAGGCCGCTCAGGGCTCATTTCAGGTCCAAGTCGAGCCATTTTTGAGGTAGCATATTCGTGACGACCAGTACTACGCTCCTATAACAGTCACATTCAGGTTTGAGTTACGGTCGCTTCCCAGGTAACTTTGAATATTTTGTTCAGTTGTTATTACTAATTAATTGAAATAGTTAGCCGTTCCAATCTGTCACAAGGTAGAATTTATTGACTGTTGCCCATTAAATAAGTGAGTTCTGTGATTCTAACTTTGAGTGGTAACCTGACTTAATATTAATTGTGCAACTCAATTAATTTGAATTCGTGATCACTTGATTTATCTTGGAATTTACTGTGTCAGCATGTGTTTTGTCACCGTCTTCACATTATATTTTCTTAATCATGTGTTAATCTGCACAGCTTAAAAGTGGCATTATCTTTCATCACTCTAATCTCTGACTCCTCCTGCATAACATACATATTATTTTTAGGACAGCTTGCATTTAGGGTCAGTTAGGATCTTGCATGCCTACTAAAAGTGGAAGAACTTTTTCCGTAGGAGAAATTTCGGCACCAATGGACCCTAGCATTTATGAAAC
Organism: Agave tequilana; assembly: GCA_038442645.1. Taxonomy (NCBI): domain Eukaryota; kingdom Viridiplantae; phylum Streptophyta; class Magnoliopsida; order Asparagales; family Asparagaceae; genus Agave; species Agave tequilana. Next base: position 7,144 of record JAVJIF010002984.1, read on the forward strand.
ACTTAACATAATCCTTAACAAGATGGAAAAGATGAACCGACAGCTGCAAGAAGTTACGGATCAGGTTGATGTCAATTGTAAGGATCTAGTAACCCAAATTGATAGGCTAGAAATCAATCGGAGAAGAACCACGAAGGAGAAAAATTCTCAAAATGACAGGTCTCCCAGGCGTAAGCAAGTTCCACCCTACTATACAGCTGACGCTGATGCCCAGTATATCAAGAGCATTAAAATCGATGCTCTTTCTTCGACGGGCGCTTGGACCCTCAGGTTTATCTAGATTGGCAGTTGGCTATAGACCGATATTTTCATTGCATGACATGTCTGAATCAAGGAAGATTCGATTGATCGTGATGAAACTAATGGGACAAGTTAGACAATATCGGAAAAATCTAGAGAGGATGATGAGGTACAGAAGGAAAGACCCAGTAGTCACTTGGGAAGGCATGAAAGAGAAGCTTGTATTGAAGTATGTTCCACCGTCATTCAGTCAGCAATTATTAGACAAGTGGAATCGATGGACTCAGGGGACAAACCAGCCACTGATTACATTACTAAATTTGATGAATATTTGAAACGGTGTAGAGCTATCGAGTTAGAATCTCCCGAACATACCCTATCTAAGTTCAGGTCCAGTTTAGGGATGATTATCGTCGAGAGCTCATTGCTCGAGGTATCACGACTTTAGAACAGGCATATCAGCTAGTCACTGACTTAGATGAGTTTAGAGGATCCTATTTTACCGAACTAACTTTGGGGATAACTTTCATACAACCACTACTAGCCAGCCAAGTTTTAACCGAACTCTTCCTACCCCCAATAAACCTGCTTCTAGTTCCTTTAGCGTCAAACCAGCAGGTCTTTCGATGCAAAGCCCATAACATCCGAAAGAACTGTTAGTGAACCGAAAAAAGTCAACCCAAGAACCCAATACTATAGGTGTCAAGGGTATGGTCACCTTGCCAGCCAGTGCCCGAGTTAAACTAAAACCCTCTTTGTAGAAATCCCCATTGAAGATGTAGAAGGAGAAGATGATGGAGAAGTGGTTGTCCACTAACAAGATGATAACTCAGATGCCTCTGTTGAAGAGTATGAATTCAATGGGTGCATCAAAACTATGAAAATGACGAGCCTACCCCCTAGTATAGGTCGCACCCAATTAGGAGTGGTCAGGTGCACTTTAACCCAGCCTGAACCACTCAACGACTGGAGAAGGACTGTCATATTTCAAACTTGCACAAAATTTGACAATAAAAACTGCAAGGTAATAGTGGATAGTGGCAGTTGCATCAACGCTGTTGCATCAGATTAGTCACCACCTTCGGAATGAGACCGGTGAAGCATTCAAACCCCTACAAGATCACATGAATTGACGCTACATCCATAAATGTTCAGGAGAGGAGTCAAATTCTCATTCAGCTTGCCACATACACAGATAATGTGTGGTGTGACACTCCCTATGGATGTTGGTCATATCATTTTGGGTCGATCATGGTTATTCGACTTAGGCGTGACCATATATGGACGTACCAACTAGTGTTCGTTCGTCCATAATGGAAAAAAGGATAAAAATTATGCCAAACCAACCGAAACCGCCAACCTGAGGAAAAGGGGTTGACAAAGAAAAAGACAAAATGGATGTCCTGAATCCTGAAAAAAGGGTGATAAGGGCAAAGGTAAGATGGAAATAAATTTGATTAGTCACGATCAAATTGAAAAGAGCTTACATGAGGGTTCTACTTTTTATGCACTCGTGGCTCGAAAGGCCGACCGGAATATCGAGCAGATTCCTGAGCACATTAAATCAATTCTGGAGGAGTTTTTCGAGGCCCTCCCACAAGAGCTTCCAAATAAGTTACCCCAATGTGAGACATTTAACATACTATTGACTTAGTCTCAGGAGCAACTTTACCGAACCTGCCCCACTACAGAATGAACCCAACTAAACATGCGAAGTTACAACGGCAGGTAGAAGAGTTACTCGACAAGGGTTCATCAAAAAGAGCTTGAGCCATGTGCGGTTCCCACACTTTTGGCACCAAAGAAAGATAGTACATGGCGTATGTGTGTGGATAGCCGTGCAATCAATAAGATTACTGTCAAATACCGTTTCCTCATTCCTCGTGTAACACCCCGTTCCTGGAATGCGTACGTAGATACGTATTCTGATTTTTCTAGCATATTTCTTTGATTTATCTTATATTTTTTTTGTTTTATGATTATTAGTGTGATCGTTTTGTGTTGGATTTGGATTCGTGGACTCGGAGTCAGCCCTAGTCTGAACCGGGGGCCCGAACCTAGTGCTTCGCTCGATTTGGCCTTTCTGCTAATCTGATTTGACCGATTTTAGTTTTAAACATCGTTTTCCAACATTTTGGATTTTTCATGATTTTCTGGAATTTTTCAGAATTATTTGCAAAATCTTCGAAACTGGTGTCGGTCGGTATCGCTGACTGATTCCAGGATTTTTAGTTTTCAAATGCGATTGAATTTTCAAAAAACGGCTTTCAGTTTACTTCTTAGAATTTCATTTTCTACCTAAATTCATTTTTCGAGATTTTTCAGAATTTAACGAAAATCCACCGGTTTTGGTGTCGCCGGTACCGCCGAAAGATTTCAGGATTTTTAATTTGAAATCTACATTGAATTTCTCGAATCCGATTTCATCGAGCATCTTAAAATATTATTTTCTATTTTTGAGATTTTTCGGAACGATTCTAAAACAGTCGAATTTTTACCCTATTTTAATAATATTATTTCTTTCTCTCTCTTTCTCTTCTCCATTTCTTTTCCCTTTTCCCTTTTCAAAGTCAAACTGACATCCCACTCCCCCCAATCACATCAGCACCCACCCCCATCACATCAATCCCCATTTTTTTAAATAAACCCTATTCTCCCCCATCCTTTTAATCAATAATTTCCTTTTTTTTTCCTTTCTTTTTCCTTTTTCTTTTTCTTTTTCCCTCTTCCTCCCCTGTTCTGCTGGAGCCCGACCCGACCGGCCCTCTCCTCCTCTCCTCTGGCGCCCGTGGCAGAGCTGACCGCCACCGGCGCGACGCCGGCGGCCTGGGCGCGGCCAGGGGGCCAGAGGCCCCCTGTACGCTGGCTTGGAGGGGGCAGCATCCCCCTCCCTTCTCCCCTTTGGGGTGACCGGAGGCCACCCCGGCCTGCGCCGGCAACGGCGGCCGGCGCAGGTGTCCTGGCGCCTCCCTGGCCGCAGCCAGGGAGTGGCCGAACCAGCCCAGGCCGGCGGCCTGGGCTGGCGTGGGCAAGGGGGGCTGCTGCCCCCCTGTCCCCCCCTCTCTCCCCTTGGGGTGGCCGGCGGGGCCACCCCTGGCCGGCGGCCCTCCGGTGGCCGCCGGCGCCGCCTCTGCAGGGCCGCGGCCAGGCCCCTGGGCCTGGCCGTGGGCTGTTGGGGGAGGGGGCAACAGCCCCCTCCTGATCTCTTTCTCTCTCTCCTGCTCTCTCTATCTCTCCTCTGTTCTCTCTCTCTCTCTTCTCCTCTCTCTCTCTCTCCCATTCTCTCTCTCACTGCAACCTCTCTCTCTCTCCAGTTTTCTCTCTCCCTCTCTTTCTCTCTCATCCCTTTCCCTCCCTAGAAATCTCTCTTCCTCTCTCTAGACTACACTTTCTCTCTCTAGAAATCACTCTCTCTAGGTTTTCTCTCTCTAGATTCCCATCTCTCTAGATTTTCTCTCTCTAGAATATCCCTTTCTCTCTCTACATTTTCTCTCCCTAGAAACCTCTCTTTCTCTCTCTAACTCTTTCTCTCTTCTCTTTCTCTCTCTAAAAATAATAATAATTATATTTTAATATATGGATTGGTGTTGCGCTCGGATTTTCAGTGTTTCGGGATTTCTCGCGGTTTTTCGGTATTGAGGCGAGTACAGTTCTTTTAACATGCATTTATTTTATCATTATGCTAGTAACAGTCCTTTTGATATTCCATGTTCCATGTCTAACAACTGTTATCCTGCTTTTATATATGATATGGGAGTTGATATGTGTATCACCGACACTGACATGTTACACTGATGTTTGCCATGCTATATTTGTACATGATACCGGACCACTAGTACCTGCCATGTTATAGTTGATACACGATATATGACTCTAGTACTTACCATGCTATATGTGATAGGTGATACCCGATACCTGTACTTGTCATGCTATACCTGACCCCGATATATGACACCAGTACTTATCATGCTACATTTGATATATGGTGCCTGACACCGGTATTTGCCTTGCTATATTTGACCCATGATATATGACACCGGTACTAGCCATGCTATATTTGATATATGATACTTGAGACTAGTACTTGCCATGTTATATTTGACATATGACACCGGATATTGGTACCTGCCATGCTATATTTGTCATATGATACTTGAGACCAGTACTTGCCATGCTATATTTGACACATGACACCGGACACCGTTATTTGACATGCTATGCTTGCCACATGATATATGACACCGTTATTTGACATGCTATGCTTGCCACATGATGTATTACACCGGTATTTGACATACTATGTTTACCATCTGATATATGACATGCTATACTTGCCACCTGATATATAACACCGATACTTGTCATGATATACATGACACCAGGCACCTGTATTACCTGGCATATTCATGATTATTATGTGACCAGACATCTGGCACTCATGTATCTCCTGTACTCCTGTATCTCCTGTACTCCTGTATCTCCTGAGCTCCTGTACTCCTGAACCCCTGAAAAAGGGTGACTCCTGATATTATACTCCTGATATTATACTCCTGTTAACTCCTGTAGTTGGATAATCATGATTACACTGTATACAATTGTGGACATTATCTTTGGACAATATGCATAATAAAATACTCAACTTTCACTGGGTGGGGAAAACTGATGGACACCGGTTGATGTCATATTTATAATGGTTTCTGAAGTGTCGTGTGGGGCGCGTAATGATAAGTCCCCGGAAGCAGTAGCCTGAATCTGAAGTGTCGTGTGGGGCGCGTAATGATAAGTCCCCGGAAGCAGTAGCCTGTACTCCTGAGCATAGTCCCTAGCTGAGATGGGACCCACTATAAATATGAGCCATCAGATTTATCAGTTTCCAAATAATAACTCGTCTTATTCATAAGTGGATGTATGTGTGCCGGTTAGCACATACAAAAGCATATGAATCGGATGAATAACATAAAACAACCAAACAGTAGTAATGTTAGGAACATGTGATATTTGGTCTCTCCTTTGTTCGGGTCCTGATACTCACATATCAGACCCGGGTAAGTTCTACAGAGTGCGAACTCTAGTATGGACTATCAGTGATGTGAGACACTGGTAGGGAGGCGATTAAAATATCAGATGGTACTGACTATTATTGCTGGATTAATTAAAATGCTATACTTTTATATTCTCCAGTTTCAGTATTATGTTCTGAGTCGACACCCTGCATTATGACATGATATATGTGGCACAAGAATTATTACTGACACACCTTAGTTCTGTTACCCTGAGGGCAACTCAAGTTGTATGAACTCAGATGATGGTGACACCGTATATGTGGTATATAGATAAGGGTTTCCTTATTTGGATTATCCCCTTGACGTATCACTCCATGAATCCATAATCTGAGCTTATATAACTAGTTTTGTCCATGTTTATATTTATCATGTGTTTAGTGTATTTATCACATGTTGTCATATTTGTCGCATGATTATGTATACTTATGCTCTCTATACCGTTTTCCATGCATGTTTTCCGATTCAGATTTACTGATATACATGTATTTACTTGATCTCGGATTCACTGTCATTTTCCTTTTATTACTTGTCATTTCTTGTACCTGCATGCCTGGACCACGTCACTTGATCATGTACACGTGTGCCTGTTATGCACGCCATCTGGCTTTATTCTTTGTACTCGCTGGGGTTGCTAACAACCCTGGATTCTCATGTCCAGATCATGGAGTCTAGACCATACCCTTGCTGTACCTGATCAGAGTGCGCAGCGGGAGTGTGGGTTAGCAGTTACCTATCTGGACCCTCTTCCTTCCCGCCTTTTCTTGATCGGCTCGCGAGATTTTCATCTTACCACTCGTGAGTACTTTCCAGTATTTCATATTGTGCATCCTGCTTTTGTGCTTCTCAGTGATCATATATTCTTCAGATTATTATATCATGCCTTGTGATAACTGTATTGTTGTTATTATTGCTGGATTGTATATTACCACTGTGCTTCCGCACTCTAATTCCTGCCTGTATTGATGCTTAGCGTATGTACGTTAGGGTATTTCCGACCTTCGTATATACGTCGCAGTAACGTCTCCGTACCCACCGGATCGGGGCGTTACAGGGTGGTATCAGAGCCTAGGCTCTCACATCCTCGGTACAACCAATCGGCAAATTAATTGTAAAAGAAATTTGCAACTGGAATGCATGAGTCGTGGTTATACAATCCAACTGCAAGTACAAAGTTATCTATTCCCTCTTGATCGTCCTTCTCTTGATTCTTGAATCTCTTCAATCCTTTTTCCATTTCCAGTTCCTGTCATCCTTATACCAACTCAAGATATAGATAAACTGGTAGGATAGTAGCAAGACAGATGTGGTTCGCTATCATTATGTTCTGGTATTCTTTGACTCTGGCGCATCACCGGGTCTTATATTGGATGGTTCTTCGGCCTCTTATTCTATTCTTGTATATGTGGATACATCACGGGGAAATCAGCACAACAAGTGGGGTAGTCATCACTCATATAATCAGACAGACCGTATCATTACATGAGGAACATTGGTATGGAACAGTATTTTAGATTTAGGACTTCTGCCAGACAGAGTTATGGAGACAACATTCGGGACTCGTTTCGATTATTGTGATTCTTGATCGTGTTCTCAGAGCCACCAACTTCCGATAGTTTTTATTAATTTAGTGGACTACGAACCCCGCTAGCCTCGCCAAGCGAGGTTGTGTTCTAGTCACCCGTGGACCTTACCAGGTGTGGGCTTAGCTGCACCCTGGTGCTTAGCATTTACGTTGTGTTACGCGCTGGCTTCGCTACGTGAGCTCCGCCAAGTGCGAGCCTCGCAGAGCGTTAGCTCCGCTGCACCCTAATGCTTAACGCCTGAGATGTGTTACGCGATGGTCTTACCTAGGCTTGGTTCCGACCGTGGCTAGTCCTTCAGTGCTTAGCACTCTAGCCGTTCCTCGGACTTCTTCTGCCTTGTATGTTTTCATGGATCTGTTGGACAGGATTTTCTCGCTGTATCTGAGCTATTGCCGTGATCCGTATGAACGATCCATTCGGCCAACCTTGCAGAGATTGGGTATTCTCTAATGTTTCATGTGCAGTCGGGTTGTCATTCAGAAGTCAGTATTCAGAATTCTTTATGGTTATTCTATATTCTCGGTTATGCCTTTCAGAGATTGTAATGCCCAGTATTCAGGAATTCTTAATTATTGGTCTTCTTGATTCATGCTTAGTATTGTCGGGGTTTTCTTTATCTTCGGTATTCTGGAGAAAGAGTGTGTATGCAGTATCAGTAATTCTACTACAGATTCTTTGTCAGGGACAGCTTCATGCCATGCAGGACTTTATATTATATTATGGATTTCTGTGGATTTCCAGAGATTTTATATTATGGATTTCAGCACTATGGATTTCTAGGGATTCTATCAGCTTTGCTTCGCAGTCCGAAAGAGCAGACGTCAGGTCAGTATTATTATGTCACCGTCAGAGGATATATATATGGCAGTAGTGCAGAGATGTCTCAGTCTTGGGTTTATCATTCAGCCAATTTGTGGGAATTATCCTCAGTTACTCATATCTTGATTGGTGTAAATCCTCATTCCTATTCCTTTCTGTGTTCATCCTCCCCTTATCGAAATTTCGAGGACGAAATTTTTGTAAGGTGGATGGAATGTAACACCCCGTTCCTGGAATGCGTACGTAGATACGTATTCTGATTTTTCTAGCATATTTCTTTGATTTATCTTGTATTTGTTTTTGTTTTATGATTATTAGTGTGATCGTTTTGTGTTGGATTTAGATTCGTGGACTCGGAGTCAGCCCTAGTCTGAACTGGGGGCCCGAACCTAGTGCTTCGCTCGATTTGGCCTTTCTGCTAATCTGATTTGATCGATTTTAGTTTTAAACATCGTTTTCCAACATTTTAGATTTTTCATGATTTTCTGAAATTTTTCAGAATTATTTGCAAAATCTTCAAAACTGGTATCGGTCGGTATCGCTGACTGATTCCAGGATTTTTAGTTTTCAAATGCGATTGAATTTTCAAAAACGGCTTTCAGTTTACTTCTTAGAATTTCATTTTCTACCTAAATTCATTTTTCGAGATTTTTCAAAATTTATCGAAAATCCACCGGTTTTGGTGTCGACCGGTACCGCCGGAAGATTTCAGGATTTTTAATTTGAAATCTACATTGAATTTCTCGAATCCGATTTCATCGATCATCTTAAAATATTATTTTCTATTTTTGAGAATTTTTCGGAACGATTCTGAAACAGTCGAATTTTTACCCTATTTTAATAATATTATTTCTTTCTCTCTTTCTCCATTTCTTTTCCCTTTTCCCTTTTCAAAGTCAAACTGACATCCCACTCCCCCCAATCACATCAGCACCCACCCCCATCACATCAATCCCCATTTTTTTAAATAAACCCTATTCTCCCCCATCCTTTTAATCAACAATTTTCTTTTTTTTCTTTCTTTTTCCTTTTTCTTTTTCTTTTTCCCTCTTCCTCCCCTGTTCTGCTGGAGCCCGACCCGACCGGCCCTCTCCTCCTCTCCTCCGGCGCCCGTGGCAGAGCTGACCGCCGCCGGCGCGACGCCGGCGGCCTGGGCGCGGCCAGGGGGCCAGAGGCCCCCTGTGCGCTGGCTTGGAGGGGGCAGCAGCCCCCTCCCTTCTCCCCTTTGGGGTGGCCTCCGGCCACCCGGCCTGCGCCGGCAACGGCGGCCGGCGCAGGTGTCCTGGCGCCTCCCTGGCCGTAGCCAGGGAGTGGCCGAACCAGCCCAGGCCGGCGGCCTGGGCTGGCGTGGGCAAGGGGGCTGCTGCCCCCCTGTCCCCCCTCTCTCCCCTTGGGGTGGCCGGCGGGGCCACCCCTGGCCGGCGGCCCTCCGGTGGCCGCCGGCGCCGCCTCTGCAGGGCCGCGGCCAGGCCCCTGGGCCTGGCCGTGGGCTGTTGGGGGAGGGGGCAACAGCCCCCTCCTGATCTCTCTCTCTCTCTCCTCCTCTGTTCTCTCTCTCTCCTCTCTCTCTCTCTCCCATTCTCTCTCTCTCACTGCAACCTCTCTCTCTCCAGATTTTCTCTCTCCCTCTCTTTCTCTCTCATCCCTTTCCCTCCCTAGAAATCTCTCTTCCTCTCTCTAGACTACACTTTCTCTCTAGAAATCACTCTCTCTAGAAATCACTCTCTCTAGATTCCCATCTCTCTAGATTTTCTCTCTCTAGAATATCCCTTTCTCTCTCTACATTTCTCTCCCTAGAAACCTCTCTTTCTCTCTCTAACTCTTTCTCTCTTCTCTTTCTCTCTCTAAAAATAATAATAATTATATTTTAATATATGGATTGGTGTTGTGCTCGGATTTCCGGTGTTTCGGGATTTCTCGCGGTTTTCCGGTATTGAGGCGAGTACAGTTCTTTTAACATGCATTTATTTTATCATTATGCTAGTAACAGTCCTTTTGATATTCCATGTTCCATGTCTAACAACTGTTATCCTGCTTTTATATATGATATGGGAGTTGATATGTGTATCACCGACACTGACATGTTACACTGATGTTTGCCATGCTATATTTGTACATGATACCGGACCACTAGTACCTGCCATGTTATAGTTGATACACGATATATGACTCTAGTACTTACCATGCTATATGTGATAGGTGATACCCGATACCTGTACTTGCCATGCTATACCTGACCCCGATATATGACACCAGTACTTATCATGCTACATTTGATATATGGTGCCTGACACCGGTATTTGCCTTGCTATATTTGACCCATGATATATGACACCGGTACTAGCCATGCTATATTTGATATATGATACTTGAGACTAGTACTTGTCATGTTATATTTGACATATGACACCGGATATTGGTACCTGCCATGCTATATTTGTCATATGATACTTGAGACCAGTACTTGCCATGCTATATTTGACACATGACACCGGACACTGTTATTTGACATGCTATGCTTGCTACATGATATATGACACCGTTATTTGACATGCTATGCTTGCCACATGATGTATTACACCGGTATTTGACATACTATGTTTGCCATCTGATATATGACATGCTATACTTGCCACCTGATATATAACACCGATACTTGTCATGATATACATGACACCTGGCACCTGTACTACCTGGCATATTCATGATTATTATGTGACCAGACATCTGGCACTCCTGTATCTCCTGTACTCCTGTATCTCCTGTACTCCTGTATCTCCTGAGCTCCTGTACTCCTGAACCCCTGAAAAAGGGTGACTCCTGATATTATACTCCTGTTAACTCCTGTAGTTGGATAATCATGATTACACTGTATACAATTGTGGACATTATCTTTGGACAATATGCATAATAAAATACTCAACTTTCACTGGGTGGGGAAAACTGATGGACACCGGTTGATGTCATATTTATAATGGTTTCTGAAGTGTCGTGTGGGGCGCGTAATGATAAGTCCCCGGAAGCAGTAGCCTGAATCTGAAGTGTCGTGTGGGGCGCGTAATGATAAGTCCCCGGAAGCAGTAGCCTGTACTCCTGAGCATAGTCCCTAGCTGAGATGGGACCCACTATAAATATGAGCCATCAGATTTATCAGTTTCCAAATAATAACTCGTCTTATTCATAAGTGGATGTATGTGTGCCGGTTAGCACATACAAAAGCATATGAATCGGATGAATAACATAAAACAACCAAACAGTAGTAATGTTAGGAACATGTGATATTTGGTCTCTCCTTTGTTCGGGTCCTGATACTCACATATCAGACCCGAGTAAGTTCTACAGAGTGCGAACTCTAGTATGGACTATCAGTGATGTGAGACACTGGTAGGGAGGCGATTAAAATATCAGATGGTACTGACTATTATTGCTGGATTAATTAAAATGCTATACTTTTATATTCTCCAGTTTCAGTATTATGTTCTGAGTCGACACCCTGCATTATGACATGATATATGTGGCACAAGGATTATTACTGACACACCTTAGTTCTGTTACCCTGAGGGCAACTCAAGTTGTATGAACTCAGATGATGGTGACACCGTATATGTGGTATATAGATAAGGGTTTCCTTATTTGAATTATCCCCTTGACGTATCACTCCATGAATCCATAATCTGAGCTTATATAACTAGTTTTGTCCATGTTTATATTTATCATGTGTTTAGTGTATTTATCACATGTTGCCATATTTGTCGCATGATTATGTATACTTATGCTCTCTATACCGTTTTCCATGCATGTTTTCCGATTCAGATTTACTGATATACATGTATTTACTTGATCTCGGATTCACTGTCATTTTCCTTTTATTACTTGTCATTTCTTGTACCTGCATGCCTGGACCACGTCACTTGATCATGTACACGTGTGCCTGTTATGCACGCCATCTGGCTTTATTCTTTGTACTCGCTGGGGTTGCTAACAACCCTGGATTCTCATGTCCAGATCATGGAGTCTAGACCATACTCTTGCTGTACCTGATCAGAGTGCGCAGCGGGAGCGTGGGTTAGCAGTTACCTATCTGGACCCTCTTCCTTCCCGCCTTTTCTTGATCGGTTCGCGAGATTTTCATCTTACCACTCGTGAGTACTTTCCAGTATTTCATATTGTGCATCCTGCTTTTGTGCTTCTCAGTGATCATATATTCTTCAGATTATTATATCATGCCTTGTGATAACTGTACTGTTGTTATTATTGCTGGATTGTATATTACCACTGTGCTTCCGCACTCTAATTCCTGCCTGTATTGATGCTTATCGTATGTACGTTAGGGTATTTTCGACCTTCGTATATTCGTCGCAGTAACGTCTCCGTACCCACCGGATCGGGGCGATACACCTCGTCTTGATGATATGCTGGATCTGATGTCAGGTGGCACAGTCTTCTCCAAAATTGATCTAAATAATGAGTACTATCAAATTAGAATCCAGCCTGGGGACGAATGGAAAATCACATTTAAAAGTAAAGACAGGTTATATGAATGGTGGGTTATGCTTATTGGACTGTCCAATGCTCCTAACACCTTCATGAGAGTGATGACCCAATTGTTTCGACTGTTTATTGATAAATTCATAGTGGTATATTTTGATGATATATTGATCTACAATCAAACTCAGGAGCAACATGTGGGACATCTGAGGCAAGTCTATGCACACTCCAGACTGAGAAGTTTTATGCAAATTCAAAAAAGTATGCTTTCTGTATAGACATGGTTATCTTCTTAAGATTTGTGGTGTCATCCGAGGGGGTTCTGCGGACTCTGAGAAAGTGAAAGCAATATCCGAGTGGCCACAACCCCGAACGATTAGGGAAGTCAAGAGCTTTCACGGGTTGGCCACTTTCTACCGTCAGTTCACAAAAAATTTAGTGTTATTATGGCGCCTATAACTGACTGTTTAAAAAGCGAGGGGTTCCAGTGGACTCCTGCCGCCTCCAAGGCTTTCGCTGAAATTAAGAGGATGATGACAGAAGCTCTTGTAATCGTCTCCCTGACTTTTCGAAGGCATTTGAAGTAACATGTGACGCATCGAGACTGGCAATAAGTGGTGTACTGAGTCAGAGAAGCCACCCCATTACTTATTTTAGCGAAAAACTAAATGATGCCCGACAATGATACTCCACATATGACAAGGAATTTTATGCGGTTATATAGTCTTTGCGCTACTGGAGTCATTATCTGTTATCGCAGGAATTTGTTCTGTATTCAGATCATGAAGCACTCAGGTACCTCAACTTCAAAAGAAACTGAATGTGAGACATAGTAAATGGGTAGAGTTCCTGCAGGATTACACATTTGTTCTCAAATACAAAGCAGACGTTGAGAATAAGGTCGCTGATGCGCTAAGCTGACGTGTCATGACTTTGGTAACTATAGGCACAGAAGTGATCGGATTCGAGAGGTTGAGAGAGGAGTATGACTCATGTCACTTTGAAAAAATTTATGTTACGTTACGAGATGGCCATGTTCATGAGATGTACGATTTTCTCCTACAAGACGGTTATCTATTCAGATTCCGTAAACTATGAATTTTCCGCACATCCCTCAGGGAGTTTCTCTCTTGGAAAGTACATGCTGGAGGTTTGGCAAGATATTTCAGGCAGAACAAGACAATTGAAGCCGTTGAACACCGATTCTACTGGCCGAGTTTGAAAAGAGATGTTGCTAAGATAGTTAGCCAATGTCGCATGTGCCAACTGGCTAAGTAATAAAAGCAGATTGTCGGGCCTTACACTCCTCTTTCGGTACCCAATTGCTCATCATAAGACGTGAGCCTAGATTTCATAATAGGATTGCCAAAAACTCCAAAAAGGCACGACTCTATCCTAGTAGTAATCGATCGATTCTCGAAAATGCTCACTTTATCCCGTGTTCCAAGACTTCAAATGCATCTCGAGTAGCTGTCTTCTTCTTTGATAAGTCGTCAAGTTGCATGTGATACCTAAAACCATAGTGTCTGATACAGACGTTAAGTTTGTTAGCTACTTCTGAAAAATACTTTAGCACAAGATGGACACTAAACTGAAATTCTCAACAATCTTTCATCCACAGACAGATGGTCAAACCGGGGTAGTAAACAGAACTCTAGGAAATCTCCTTCTGTGTCTAGTTGGGAAAATTTGAAAACTTAGGATCTCATTTTGCCTATGGCTAAATTTGCATATAATAAATCTGTCAATAGGACTACGGGTGTTAGTCCTTTTGAAATAGTAAATAATTTTAAACCCAGACAACCAATTGACTTAATTCCTATGGCTCATCATCATTTTAGGGTATCAGACTCTGCATCAGCATTTGCATCTCATATTCGTACATTACATGAGGAGATCAGAAAAGATAATGAAAAATAATGTTGATTATAAAGCTTCTGCAGATCTACATCGCCAATTAAGAACTTTTAATGTCGGAAATTATATGATGGTCCGCATGAGACCCGAGTGGTTTCTTCCGGAACCGTGAAGAAATTACATGCGCGAAGCGTAAGGCCCTTCAAGATTCTTAAGAAAATCAATTCAAATGCTTATGTGGTGGATCTCTCACCAGACTTTGGCAATAGTTGCACTTTTAATGTTGAGAACTTGATTCCATATAGAGATACTTTTGATATCCCTTCTACCCATTTGTGGATGAGCCAAGCCAAGACCTTTCTAAGAGTCTCCACTACCTCCACTTCCCCCTAAACTGTCCTATGCAATAGAAAATATAGATTCTATCTTGAATGATCAAATTGTCTCTACTAGAGATGAAGGGATGCGACACTATCTCATTAAGTGGAAAAGAAAACCTGATTCAGAAAATTCTTGGCTTACCGAGGGAGACCTTCGGTATTTTTGATCCTGATCGACTGGAGCGTTATCAGAGCCAGCAGCAATTCTGTTCTTCACGCTCGATGGGGCCGAGTCCTTTCCATCCGGAGGGAATTGATAAGGACATCATGCCGCTTAGGGGCCGACTCGATCGAGTATACTTTAGGAAGCGACGCAATGTAGTTCTTTGGTTTTAAATTAGATTTGTCTCAGATTTATTTGTAGTAAATGTTTTTTTTTTTGTTTCACCTTTATTTTCTGTAGTAGTTGTTCTTTTGTGGGCGTTTAGTTCCACATTGGTTATTTCTCACTAGTTCTCTTTTGTAAAGCCTATATAAGGCCCCGTAGACTATTTTATTAGAATTATTGAATGATTAAAATTTTTCTCAAATTATCCGGTTTAATTATTGAGTTTATCTGCTCTCAAATTTTGAGTGAGAAGCCCGCGTAAAGGGTGGAAATCCGAAATTTTATCACGTTTTGAATTTCAAAATTCGGTTACGATTTGAAGGTGATTGCGACCCAGGTTGGTATTACATCACATACATAACTAGTCCATGTATATATTCTCCAATGAAGTGTTGTGTTTGGATAGGGTAGCATTTCTTTAAGTGGAATTTTAATTGACTGGAATTCAAGGCAACTGGACCATGTGGCTTTCCTATTACGTTTTATCAAAAATTCTGAAGGTGGTTACGAGGAAGTAATTGCTTTATTTTAAGTTTTCGATACTATCGTTATATTCTGTTGTTCCTAAGAAAGATGGAATGTCTAAGTGGAAAAACTATGGACCAATTAGTCTACGCAATTGTGGGTTTTAAAATTATTAGAAAGGGGTTGACTTCTAGATTGTTCAAGGCAAAAAAGCTGATTCATAATTTCCACAGACTCACAATTTAGCAGCTTTTTTGTTTCAAAGAAAGACCATCACTGAATTATGTTGCTGCAGCTCAAAAAGTAATCTCTTGCCGTCAAAGAAGTCAGAAGGATAGGATGGTACTAAAGTAGGCTTTGAGAATGGTTATGACATGACGATTTTAACTTTCTTCTGCAAGTAATGGTGGCCTGAGTCTTTGGTAGCAAACGGATTTCAAGAATTTTGAGGAGTCTGCCATTCCATTTGGGTTGTTTTATGGGCCTTAATTGCATAATATTGGTTATGGAAAGGGATTTGGGTAAGGGGTTCCTTATCTGTTATGCTCTATGCTTGCTTGTTTACTGAAGGCATAAGTTTTGAAGGACAGATTGAGTGAATTTGAAAGTTATTTTATGCCGATAGTCCTACTAGTTTGTATACCTGATGCTGATTGCTTTCTTACCAGCAGATCTTAGTTCATATAGTTTTGGGTTAATAGCGAGGGTAAGTTGTTATTTATCTTCTATTGGTGAAAATGCTGAGGATCATAGGATTTTGGCCGAGGTCCTTATGTTGCATTCAAAGACTGTCTTTTCTGCATCTGGTTCCAGTAATTTGGTATGGTACACTGCTTGGACACAGTTGGCTTCGTGCTGACCTCTAGACAATTGACCGAAACTTTTGGGGAACTCAGAGTATTCAGTCACAGAATGTGTGTCAAGCAAAGAAATCTTTTATGCGTCATCTTTGAGGCTTACTTTGATCTATATTTCAAACTAATTTCTTTTAGATATGGTGTCATTTTAAGAGTTTTGGTTGTAATGTTAATTTGAATGAATCTGATTTTATTATCCATCTTCATGGTGATTCTGTTAGTTCTGATTTGATGGTTGATGGTTTATTCAAATTGGCGTTAGATGCATCATATAAGCAGTTTTTATCATGTATTAGTTCTTCTCAGAACGTTTTGCTTACTTCTACAAAATACCCTAGGATTTTTTTGCAGTCATCTATGTTATGGCATCGATGTCTTGGGCATATTTTCAAAGAGAAAGTACACTCTTTTATAAAAAGAGGTGTTCTTGGCCTCTAGTTTTTTCTAATTTTTTTCACATGCATTGACTATATTCGAGGGAAACTGACCTAACTGAGAAAATTTAAGTCAGGCAGGTGTACAGATCCACTTTACCTTATCCATATTGATATTTGTGGACTTTTTCCATCCTTTCTCGAGGAGGTCATAGATATTACATTGTATTTATTGATGATTTCTCTAGTTATGCCTATATCTTTCTCATCAACTAGAAATCTGATTCTTTAAAAGTTCTCAAGACATATCAAGTTGAGCGACAGTATAATCAAAAGATAAAAGTTGTAAGATCTGATCGAGTGGGAGAATACTTGACTAAATCGATTAGGACAATCAACATTCCGGACCTTTTTGTAAATTTCTGAAAGATCAAGGTATTGCTGCTAAGAACACCATACCCGAATTTCTATTATCTTTTGTTGTAGTATAAAATGATATTGTTCTTGAATCTACATTGCATTTTGAACCTACAAGAGCTCCTTGTTTAGTAGAGGAAGTAATTTCTAGAGTGTTGGACTATATATTGATTGATTAGGTCATTTTTTACTTATATAGTTGATCTAATTATTGATATAATATGGTGATATTTTGGTCTTGTAACCGGATAACTGAGTGAATTATACATTTCTCATTGAATAGTTTCATTTCTGCACTCTAACTTTAGGTTGGCAACATAAAAGAGTTTCATTTTTTATTAGCTTTTTTTGTCAATCTGATGTCATAGTGCATGGAGAATATTACAGACCCACTCACCAACTTGGTGACGACCTTTCAGGGACATTGTGCATGCATGACGATATTAGAGTCATCTTGATTATTATTTTTCTTAGTGGGAGTATATCTGTGATTGTCTTTTTGAGTGAGTTATTTTTGTCAATTTATCAGTAATGCTTAGTACATTTTATATTTCAGTTTCATAAGATTTTTCTCAGACAATTATTATGATGGCATACAATTATTCTATGGTGTTTTATTCATTATTTTAAATATCGGCCGATATACCGGTATATCGGCCGAGATATCGGTATTTTATCCAAAACGATACGATAAGTGCAAAAATTTACCGGATATCATTTTGGACCGATATTGGCCGATATATCGCCACGTGGCCGATATATCGGCCGATATCCGAGATGAAATATCCGATATATCGGCCCTTATAGTTACTTATTTGGATAATAATTATTATTTTTTGCTTGAGAGATTGTTTTATTTTATTCTATGTTTGTTATGGTATTTCAATGATGTTTTTATATGATGTTTGGATAATAACTTATTTTTTTAATAATGTCTTATATGTATTTACTATTTATATATCAACCGGTATTTAGTAACATATCGCGATATATCACCCGGTATCCGCTATCCGGTACATAATTTTGCCGACCGGTATATCGTCGATATCCGATATTTAAAACACTGATTTTATTTCAGCTAATATTGTTAAATATTTATAATGCTAAAGTTAAAGTTGTGCAATTGCACAGGTTAAAGTATAAAGTGCCTTTAGAGAAAACTATAAAGGATTTTCAAGATCGCTTGGGCTGGACGTGGGTAGGCTCCACGACCTTAAACCTTCATCTCAATATGAGCAATGATATTTGCATGATGATCGTCTAAGTATTGAGATGACGTGTGTCTAGTAAGCACACGTTACGGGACACTTATGAAAATGTATTATACATATTACATGTACATTTGCCATATACATACTAAACTCCACCAATAAAGTACTCTCTCGAAAATTGTTAGGGTCATGATTACTCATCAATTTTGCATATCGATTGTCACATTCTCATATTTATTTTTAATAAAACTCTGCTATTTTATCCTTTTTTGCTTATTGATGTGCAGACTTTTATAAAAATGAGAAAAGAAAAAGAGCCCAATAAGACCAAAAATCCCAATAAATTCAGACTTGAGGCAATCATATTTGGAGATTAAAAGAAAATTTCAATTAAATTCGTGATTAAAAATCAATTATTCTTCAAGTAAACAAGAAAAGAATATTCTCAGCATATTCAGGATTTAAATTCGTATTCTGAGAATATACCCTTTGATTACATGGCAAGCTAGAGTCACAAAAGAAAACTCTAAAAAAGTACAATTCAATCAAAATTCGAATTCAGATTGGACATCTTTTAGTAATTTGATCATAATTTTCGTTATAGAAATGCAAATTTGATGATTCAAGATGCTCCAGAAAAAAGACTTAAAAAGCTACAATTCTTCCATTTACTATTATTATTAATTCAGTTATTTGATAAGTCATATTCAGCAATCAATGTGACAGCTAGCTGCAGTCTAATTCAATTAAATTTCAAATCAAGAGAAGAAAAGGAAATTCTAAGCATACCCACAGTTCAACTTTAAAATTTTGAGAATATACTTTGTGATGAGTCAGCATTTTGATAAATCACTACCCAAGCTTCCTCCTATAAATGCCCAGAGGATGCAGAGAAAG
The DNA here is from genome assembly GCA_038442645.1 of Agave tequilana. Lineage (NCBI taxonomy): Eukaryota > Viridiplantae > Streptophyta > Magnoliopsida > Asparagales > Asparagaceae > Agave > Agave tequilana. The sequence continues at coordinate 26,123 of JAVJIF010002984.1, forward strand.
AACACACAAAAAATTAGAATTTGAATTCTTCTTTATTCCTAAGGTTAAGGTTATTGTTAGATAGAAGTTTTATTGCTTTCTAGTTTAGGCCAGAGACAAAGTGAGAAAGGAAAAGTGTTGCAACCGAAGATTGAACGTGACATCAATAAAAATTCAAGACTCTTCTTCAATTCCTTCTCTTTGTGACGGTATAATTATCTTCTTTTTAATCTTTAGTTGTAATTTCATCATTATAAATAGCTAATTTTCCTCTTCTGGGCTCACTAATCCATCCTCTCTAATTCTATTCCTGCTTAATATTAATGAAAAGACCCAGTGAATTATTTGCATGCCTTAATTTAAGCCTTACTTTTTAGCAGTGTTCTTGAAGGCACACGAGGATGGGATTGATTTTTGAACTTAAACTTTGAATTAATCTTATAAAAAACTTATTTTTATTCCATGCTTGATGGTTTAACATTCAACTTAAAGAACAGTTTCAAAATTAAAGTTCAATTTCTAAAAAAATTATCATATATATTTTTTAACTTTTCTTTAATTGCATGATTAAACTTTTGCTTATGATCACATTGAGGCATTTAAACTTTCAAGACAAGAATTTAGAGTCGAGTCAAAGATTTAGTGAGCCCGGATCTTTTCATTATTAAAAATACAGTCAAATCACTCTTAAAGTCTTTTTTTAAAATCATCTTCTCCAAACCTATTCTAAATCTTCAATTTTTCTTTGAATCACTTCTCTACTCTCACTCTTCTTTTCTTCTAAAAAAATATAAACACTAAAACTTGTTTTCTCAATAACAATACCGAAAAGCTTACATCACATCCCTCCTAGTGGACATGTCCCGTTAGCCCTAAGCTACACGATAATTTAATTTTTCAACCAAATTTTGGCGTCGTTGCCAGGGAAGAAACGGTGTAATTTTTTTTAACAAATTTGGTTCTATGTTTCAGGATTTTGGACACCATTTGGAAAGTTCTAGCATTGTAGTAGAAGACTTGCTATTCAGTGCCCCTCCTCTAGAAAGTAGAGAACAAAATTCCAAGAGTTTGTCGCGGAAACACATAAATTGCCGCGAAAATGTGGCTATTTATTGGGACTACTAAAAACTCTTTTTTGAAGATCATATTGCATTGTAAAATACAGCTTCTGAACTGTCTAATTTTCTTCTTTGATTATTTCATAATCCTGTTTTAATCCAATAGTAATCGATTGATTGAAATTGTGTAAAAATATTTAGATTTGCATTCTAGACATTCGTCTAATTACGTTTCATTTTCAATTACTATTGAAGAAAGCTGGAGACAGGGTACATTTGCATAGCTTCTAGATTAAGAAACATTCTTGGGTGATTTTCTTGCTTTTTGAGTGTTACTTTTGCTTTATACTTGTACACTTGCACAATCAATTTTAAGGGCAAAACCCTATAAAAAATAAAGTGGGAGTCATTAACCTTCCTTAGCCCACAAATCATCTCTAAGTACTCTCCAATCTTAGTCTAACTTAAAATCTAATAAATGTCAGCCCTAGGGATATCTCAGACTCACTAGGAGATTGACCTAAAGGGGAAGTGTTAGAATTTGATTCTTAGCAAATCAGTGTTAAAGGTTAGGGATTGAGAGGTGAAACCTCGAAGGCTGATGGTTTGGCTTAATTAGGCCCGTCGCTTTTTGCGCGGATACCTCCCACCAATCTTACACCGATCTGATCGATTAACTTGTGGTCAGATTCTACATTATACCTTCCGTGGTCAATCTAACCAATTAGGAGTCGTCTAGGTCTAAGTCTACCTTAGAATAGGCTTTGTTGATTTTCTTCTTTTGATTGGTGATATTGTTTTTATTGATTTGCATGCGTGTGCGGTCGAGAGACCCAGTACATCTAGGTTAACCAAAAATAGTTCACGACCAAAAATAATAAAAATAAAAATAAAAAATTCCATGGCCTATCCACACTCATTTGATTACGATCCATTCTATTGGCCAAACCCTCCTTTTTATCCATCAACATCTCTTCCAAGCTTTCATGATTACATCCAATCTTCTATCCCGTCTTTTACGTCTTACCCTCCTATTTAGTGCCATCACTATCATAACTCATCCATCCTTTAGAATAGTGTCTTTCGATAGGGTATTCATTAGGACTAGGTCCAAATCAATTTCACACATTTCAAGGACCTACGAGCGAACCAAGTCCATCAAATTTAGAATTGGGGTGTTGGAAGTATATTGATTCTTATGAGACCAATCACATACTAATTCTCAATTCATTGGTCTCTCATGGTTCCATCACCCTCACAATTTGAATTTAATAGTAACCATGACGACACACAGCCAACACGAGAGTAAATTTTTTGAAAACGTCATGTAATATTTACAACAAATGCTCAGTAACAATATTCAATACTTGGACCACCTAGATATGATAGCAAGTGAGTTAGCTAGTGAATAAGAATATTATTCATTTTCTACTTAATGTGTTCTTGATCCAAAACCAACTCGACCCATGTCAATTCAGGAACACATCATTCTTAATAAAATGAACAAAGTCCAAACTATAAGACCCATGTCAGTTCTAAATCACATCAACTTGTCTATTTATTCCATCGAGATGCCCTTCAAGTCCACTCTATCGTTTCGCTTTAATCGAATTGAAAAGCTTGAACATAAGAAACCTGTTGAGGAAGTGTGTGTTTGATGACTATTCTAAGTATCTAGATAATGTTATTAGAAATCATTTGGCTACACTTACACCTCATGTAGAGCAAGTTGAATCGTATTGTAAGGATGATTGTGATGATGATAAACTTTTTATTCAAACGAAATGTGAGGATGAAGTTACTAAAGTTTGTGAAAAAATATATATTGAGGAGTAAAATATTTCATCCAATCATTGTCAGAAAATAGAGCACATTAATTACAATTGTGAAGATGTATGCATGGATAATGAGTCGTTGTTTCTTAATGAATTATTTAAGTATGAGTGTAATTATAATGACGAGGAAAATTGTGTTGATAATCTTAAATCTAGAGTTCCCTTTAAGGAAAAAACTTGTACTGAATATCTTCACTTTTGATGAGCCAACAATTGATTAATCTTTTGACAATGTCTTTCAAGAACTTTGAATTAACCAAAACTTTGAAAAACTCTTCGAAAATGAACTTATGTGTTTAAATGAATCAATTAGAGATGTTTTGGTTAGTTACTTACCTCCCGAGAAAATGTGTGACCCAAATTTTGAGGTGATCTTCGAGGATGAGCTCAAATTTCTAGATATTCATATTGTGAATGATCCAATTGAGATGTGTGACGATAATTAATTTATAATGAGCAGAAGTGAGATGAAGAGTAAGAGGAGCTTAAGAAAATTGATGAACAAATTGGAAAGGATGAACGCCAAGATAACAAAAAGACTGACCTCTCCAATTTCACCAATGAAGAGAACCCATTGAAATGATGTGAAGCGAGCTCGAGAGAATAAACTTAGAAAGATTCAGGTATGGGGGAGACATGGTATTGTATATATTTGTTGTATTTTCTTTTAGTTTGTGCATTTTTATTTTTTCTAGCTAGTCGAGTCAGTTATAAAGGGTCTTGTATGTACCTCTTTTATATTTTATTTCCTGTATTCTTGTGTTTTATTCATACATTGAGGACACTGCATGAATAGGTGTGGGAGAGGGTTTACTAACATACTAACATAGGTTTTTAGCATCATAAATTATTTTCTTTTATTGCTTTTTGAAAAAGGAAACAATATTTTGACTTATTTTTGTAAGTAATTAAGTTAATTTTAAGAATTAAGAAAATCATAATTAGGATTTCTTAATACTTAGTCAAAATAAAATTATTTGTTTGATTTCTAAAGTTAGAAGAAAAAATTGAAAAAGTAATTTAATCATAATATTTTACCTTAATGAAATATGTATTCTTTATACACTTGCATACTTAGGATTCAAAACAAAGACTCTTATACCTTATAAAAAAAGATAGAAAAAAGTATTATATATATAAAAGTTCATCTGATTAAGCTGAATAATTGTGCCTCATAAATCATAAGTATTCATGCTTAAAAGAGATTTATATCATTAAATAAAAATCTTTAGTTTTGTGGCATTGTTTACTTAAGTCCTTAAGTCTGAGGGGTATTTTCTCACTCGGTGCCCTAAAATCGTCTGAATTGGGAGTCATCGACCTTAGGCTCGTTACATGGGTGAATTAGAAAGCCTAATAAGACTAAGAAATATTAAAAAAAAGAAAGAAAAAAATAAGGTATAAGAGTTAGAGTTGAAGAATTCTTAGTCAAAATATTCACTATCACAAATGTGTATATGACTTAGGATAAAATAATAGATTACATAAGAAATACAATTTGAATCCTAACTTAGATTGATAATAAATTTTTGCATAAAGACTAAGTACATGAATGAATAATTTGGTACTCCTAAGACTTATAAATTACTTAATTTTTGTAAAAAAACATTTCAAATATTTTTTCTTACAAAATGAGTTTTCAAAAATACTAACATTTTATTTTTCTTTCTTTTATGGATTTTGTGAGTGCAATTCACTGAAAACCCTCACGAGACAAAACTCGTCCTCTAGGGGTAACTTAGAGGTTTAACGGCTTGTTGCACGTGCTAAGTGCGTGATTCCTACGAAAGTGAGTTAGGTTAGATTAGTTTAGTTTTTCTTTTTTGGTTTTGCTCAAGTGCTCGCAAAAGATAGGTGTAGGGGTGTATTACTCATCAATTTTGCATACTTATTATCACATTCTCATATTTATTTTTAATAAAACTCTGCTATTTTATCCTCTTTTTGCTTAGTGATGTACAGACTTCTATAAAATGGAGAAAAGAAGGTAAGAGCCTAACACGCCGAAACAACCCAATAAATTCAGAGATTTGAGGCAATCACATTTGGAGATTGAAAGGAAAATCTAATTAAATTCGTGATTGAAAATTATTATTCTCCAAGTAAAGAAGAAAAAAATATCCTCAGTGTATTCAGGGTTTAAACTCAAGTTCTGAGAATATACTCTTTGATTACATTGCAAGATAGAGTCATAAAAGGAAACTCCAAAAATTTACAATTCAATTAAAATTGGATTCAGATTAGGCATCTGTTAGTAATTTGATCATAACTTCGTTATAGAAATGCAAATATGATGATTCAAGATGCTCCAGAAAAAATACTTAAAAGGTTACAATTCTTCTGTTGATCTTTGTTTTCAAATTCAGTCATTTGATAAGTCATATTCAGCAATCAATATAACAACTAGCTGCATCCCAATTCAATTAAATTTCTAATTAAGAGAAGAAAGGGATATTCTCAATATATTCACAGTTCAACTTCAAAATTCTGAGAATATACCTTCTAATGAGTCAGCATTTTGATGAATCACTACCCCACGCTTCCTCTTATAAATACCCAGAGGATGTAGAGGAAGAAAACAAAGGAAATTAGAATTCTTTATTCCTAAGGTTAGGGTTATTGTTAGATAGAAGTTTTATTGCTTTCTAGTTTAGGTCAGAAACAAAGTGAGAGAAAGAAAGAGTGTTGCAATCGAAGATTGAACGTGACTCAATAAAGATTCAAGACTCTTCTTCAATTCATTCTCTTTGTGACGGTATATTTATGTCTTCTTTTATTCTTTTAGTTTTAATTTCGTCGCTATGAGCAGTTAATTTTCCTCTTCTGGCTCACTAATCCATCATCTCTAATTCTATTCTTGGTTAATTCTAACGAAAAGACCCAGTTGCATCATTTGCATGCCTTAATTTAAACCTTGCTTTTTAGCAGTGTTCTTGAAGACACATGAGGATGTGATTGGTTTTAAACTTAAACTTTAAATTAATCTTATAAAAAACTTATTTTTATTCTATGCTTTCTTAATTGCCTTGATGGTTTAACATTCAACTTAAAAAACGATTTCAAAATTAAAGTTTATTTTCTAAAAAAACTATCTCATGTATTTTACTTAAATTCTCTTTAATTGCAAGATTAAACTTTTGCTTATGATCACATTGAGGCATTTAAAATTTCAAGATAAGAATCTAGAGTCGAGTCAAAGATTAGTGAGCCGAGATCTTTTCCATTATTAAAAACACAACCAAATCACTCTTAAAGTCTTTCTAAAAATCATTTTCTCCAAAACATATTCTAAATCTTCAATTTTTCTTTAAATCACTTCTCTACTCTCCATCTTTTCTTCTAAAAAAATATAAACACTAAAACTTGTTTTCTCAACAACACCGAAAAGCTTGCATCGCATCTCTTCTCGTGGATACGACCCGTTAGCCCTAATCTGCACGGTAATTCAATTTTCCAACGAAATTTTGGTACCGTTGTCGTGGAGGGAATGGTGTAATTTTTTTTATTAAGTTTGGTGCTCTGTTTCAGGGTTTTAGACACCATTTGAAAAGACCTAGCATTGCAGTAAAAGACTTGATATTCTGCGCCCCTCTTCTAGAAAGTAGGGAACAGAATTCCAAGAGTTTGCCGCGAAAACGCATAAATTGCTGCGAAAATGTGGTTATTTATTGGGACTACTAAAAACTCTTTTTTGCAGGTCATATTGCATTGCAAAATACAGCTTCTGAAGTGTCAATTTTCTTGTTTAATTATTCCATAATCCTATTTTAATCCAACAGTAATCAATTGATTGAAATTGCTTAAAAAAGGCATTCGTCTAATTACGTTTCATTTTCAATTACTGTTAAAGAAAGCTGGAGACAAGGTATGTTTGCATAGCATCTAACTTAGGAAAAATTCTTGGGTGATTTTCTTACTTTTTGAGTGTTACTTTTACTTTATACTTGCACACTTGCACAATCAATTTTAAGGGCAAAACCCAACAAAAGATAAGGTGGTGAGTCATTACCCTTTCTTAGCCCACAAACCATTTCCACGCACTCACCAATCTTAGCCTAACTTAAAATTTGATAGACGTTAGCCCTAGGGACATCTCGAACTCACTAGGAGATTGACCTACGGGGAAGGTGTTAGATTTTTTACTCTTGCCAAATTGGTGTCAAAAATCAGAGATTGAGAGGCGAAACCTCGAAGGCTGGTGGTTTGGCTTAATTAGGCCCGTCGCTTTTTGCGCAGATACCTCCTACTAATCTTGCCCCAATCTGACCGATTAACTTGTGGTCAGATTCTGTATTATATCTCCCATAGACAATATAACCAGTTAGGAGTCGTCTGGGTCTAAGTCCACCTTAAAATAGGCTTGATTGATTTTCTTCTTTTGATTGGTGATATTGTTTTTAATGATTTGCATGCAAGTGTAGCCGAGAGGCCCAGTACATCTAGGTTAACCAAAAATAATTCACCACCAAAAATAATAGAAATAAAGAAATAAAAAAAATTCCATAGTCTATCTACACTCATTTGATTACGATCTATTCTATAGGCCAAACCCTCCTTTTTATCCATCAATCTCTCTTCTAAGCTTTCGTGATTACATCCAACCTCTTATCTCATCTTTTACGTCTTACCCTCATATTTAGTGTCATCACTGTCATAACTCATCTCATCCTTCAGAACAATGTTCTTCAATAGAGTATTCATTAGGACTAGATCCAAATCAATTCACACATTTTAAGTGTAACATCCGAGCTAATATAATCCCAAGAATTTTCTCCTAATCACCTATTAAAAAGAAAGAAAGAAACATTATCATACCCAATTAAGTTTAAGGCTAAGTAATTTGAGATTTCATGTATTATTGGAGTATTTATATGCATATATATATACACACACACTTGCACATGCTTTATACCATCCTATGTATGAATACATGATAATCTACAACATTATTGGTATTGGGGTAGAATAAAGAAAAATTCCACCATGAGTAATTGTTTAATCCAACTAGTTAGTGGAGAGGGTAGGTGAAAGAAAGAAAGGCTAGGATTTTCTTGATTGAAGGTGTGGGTTATTAGATGGAGGAGATGGCTAGGCAAACTTGTAATTATAGGGTCAATTAGATCTGAAAACTCACTCTCTTCATTTGAAAAATTTTCACTTTTCTTTCCCAAAATTTTCATGAAAAAAACCCTGGAAACCCTCCCTTTCTCTACACAATAAACATATACTCTCTCTCCCCTGTTCTCCCCCACAACAGAGGCAACGAGGGAGAAGGGGCCGCGCCCAGGCGGCCGCGCGCGGGCGAAGCCGCGCCCAGGCGGGGCGCAAGCAAGGAGGGGGGAAGGGGGACTCGGAGGAGGAGGGAAAGATCCTTCCAAGGGCTTAGATCCAAGTTGAGGAGTTTTCAGTCAAAAATCTGAGCTTTTGGGGCCCTAAAACTCTCTTTTGGGTAGGTAATTTTGACTGATATTTTGAAGAGAAAAACAGCACTTAATCCTCATATTTCGATGATTTTTGTGATAGATATTAATCCAAACGTTCTTTGCTTAGGGTTGTGGTTCGAAGAGGCAAAGTTTAGTCCTATCGAAGAGGAAAAATTCGAAGAAAGTGAGTAAACTCGAATCTTGAAGAACTTATGTCAAGAAGCTTGAATAAGAACATGTTAACCATCTCTCTTATGAAATTCGCTGTTTTAGTAGAAATTTTATGTGAATTGAATGTTCTAAATGTGTGTATGCTATTTGACATGCTAGATAAGAGATAGGATTGGCCAAATTGTGATGTTCAGAAAATAGAAAATTTGAATAAGAAATTAAATTATTGTCTTGTACGATAGTACACATTAATTTGCCACGCTCATATGAAAACTTGTAAACACTAAGTTGAATACTAGTGGGAATACTAGGAATACAAAAAAATTGAATGATAAAAACATCAACGGAGGAAATGGACTCACACACAGAAGCTCGTGAGTAAATTGAGGTAATTATACCCCTTAATATATATATATATATGAGAAAAATGTATATCAGCCTGCGGTGACGTGGCTCAATTTGTTACCTCACTGACTTGCGGCCCGCTTTTAGGAAGAAGTTAAATTACCAAATACCCCTTTCGATAACTTTCCTTATTGTTTATTATTATTTTTTCCCCTTTTTTTGCCGCTCTTTATAGGATTTAGGTTATTGTAAATAATCAGATTTATTATCATTCTTTAATTTCTACTGTATTATTTTTTTATGTAGTTGTACTTTAAAGTTTTACTGCTACAAAATTCTACTTTATAGTTTAATTTTTTTGTATATAATGTAGTCAGAGTCTTTGGTCGCAGTGTACATTTAAACTGCGACCTTAGTCAGAGACTTTGGTCGCAGTGTACATGGTTAATTGCGACCAAGGTCGCAGTGTTGGCCAGCAACTGCAATCTAGGGTCGCATTACATGGACTGCGACTTAGGTCGCAGTACGTTAAGTAGGTGTTTCCTTTATATTAACATGCATAGCGACCAAGGTCGCAGTGTTGTTTTGGATTAAGACTGCCGCCAGCAACTGCGACCAAGGTCGCAGTATTGTTGTTTTATTAAGTGTTATTTTGGATTAAGTCATTTTTTGAATCTAAATGAAAAATGAAAAGTTTGCTGAGGGGACGCGACTTGAAGTCACTCCGAGAGACGCGGATAGCCCTCTGGAATGAAGGTGGATGCCATTGAATCTGCAAAGGGACGCGGGTTCCTGAACGCGGCTTTCATGCCCGTGTCTTGGTGCAATTTCCCAGGCGTTACATGCGGCCTGTCATAAAGATTTTATGAGATCTTTAAACGTCAAGTCTACGTTGACGAACCCGCACCGTTCGTTGTTTCCCGAAGCGGTTGTCCACGCGTCGGCTCTTCATTGGGTTTAGGCGTTAATGTCTTTTAATGCCAAACCGGCGCTGGCGGTTGGAGACCAGCGTCTTCGACGCTTCCCGAAACGACACTCCACGCGTCAGCCTTTCATTGGACTTCGATAGTCGTGCGGTCATTAAGGCCGACGGTTCTGATTAATGAACCATTAATTATGGTTATTATGGGCTGCCTATAAATAGGGCTCACCCTCTCCCTTTAACAGCCCATACTTAGACTGTTTTCTTTCGAGAGCAATTGCTCTGAGAATTTCCGCCCTCTTCAGAGTCTCTAACTTTGTCTGATTCTTGCAGGTAAGCTTGATTGTCCTTTTTCAGGTTCGCTGGGCCCCTGGGAGAATATTTTGGCCGGCGAACTTGATCGATGTTCATCCACAAGGGAAGAAGTCATAGACCTCATCGTCCACAAGGAAAGAAGTCATGGTCCTCGTCGTCCACAAGGGAAGAAATCATGATCCCTGACGAGCACTTAACCCTCACCAAGATCTCCTTGGACTTGATGCACCAGTCAAACTTGCTGGCATGGCATGGTCAGAGTGGGTATGGCAGCGGGGGATGTGGTGGATATAGTAGTGGGTAGCATACCCTGTGAGGTCTCAAAACCTCCTCTCTTACCCCAGAAGTGACATCGAGGAAACTCCATGCTCACTGGATAACCTTCTGGTGGAAGAGATGTTCATCAACAAAGGATCGTATCCCGCCACTTTGGAGGGTCAGGTGGAATCGGAGGATTCTGCTGCCACCAGACCTCAAGAACACCATTACTCTTAGTCAACAAGGGCTCTTTCGATGTTTAGTCGTGCATCACAGTGCAATCGGCTCCGATCGTCGCCACAGTGTCCAATCCTGGTTTGGCGCCCTTCCAAACATCCTGTACTTGAAATCATATGCAGCTTTAAGGAGTGAGTGCAGCCTCTGAGAGAGAGAGAGGGACTTCTTTGTACTCCTGTATTGTAACACTCAATTTTATTGTATAAGAGCGTTTTGTATCATTTTCACATGCCTGGATATAAATGCCTGGACATAAATAAAAAGCATATTTGTTTTTTAATAAACTGCGACCTCGGTCGCAGTCATGCATTGCAAACAAAACAACTTGGACCAGAGACGACACTGCGACCAAGGTCGCATAAGACTACAGTGCAAACAGAAACAACTGCGACCAGGGTCGACACTGCGACCAAAGTCGCAAAAGACTACGGTGCCATAAAAAACAGCTGCGACCAAAGTTGCAAAAGACTACGATGACTGCACTGCGACCAAGGTCGCATAAGACTACAGTGCATTTAGAATAACTGCGACCCGGGTTGACACTGCGACCAAGGTCGCATAAGACTACAGTGCAATCAGAAATAACTGCGACCCAATACCACACTGCGACCAAGGTCGCACAAGACTACAGTGCAATATTAAACAACTGCGACCCAATACAGCATTGCGACCAAGGTCGCATAAGACTACAGTGAAATCAGAACAACTGCGACCCTGGTCGACACTGCGACCAAGGTCGCATAAGACTACAGTGCAATCAGAAACAAGTGCGACCCAAGTTTGATAAAACAAATTATGTTAAATACACTGCGACCTTGGTCGCAAGAGACTACAACTCATATTCAAACAACTGCGACCCCATGTCACATTCGTCTACAAGGAAAGGTCCAAAAAAAATCCCAAAGTCGCACAAATCTTAAACTATAATTTTATCAACTGCGAACCGAGGTCAATAAGTGTATGCAAATCAATTTTTTCGAAAATACTGCGACATAGTAAAAATAGAAGTAAATAATAAAAACTTGAAAAAAAATAGGACCTTTTTCGTCGTGTTACAAATTTTATAAATTTAAAATTTTATTCATCATCTAATGTTTGAAAATCTCTTTCTTAATTGCGACCATGGTTTCAAGATTTAAAAAAAAACTTGCGACATCGGAAATAAATCTGAAAAAAATTTAAAACTATTAAAATACACAAACCCTAAAAATTTTGGAAAATATCATTTTTATAGTACCTTTTTCGACGGATGATTTCTTAGGCGCCATCAGTTGCAAATATATTTTTTAAAAAAAGGGACGAAATTTGTGAAAGAAAATAACTAATTGAATCAGAATCGCCGGTTGAAATTTTAGAGCTGTAAATTTTTTTTGAAAGACAAATTTTTAACATAAGGTAAAAGGTTGTGAGGGAGGGTATTTTCAGAAAATAAAATGTTGAGGTGACTGACATTAAATTGGGCGGGATTTTTCAGGTTTTTTTCCGCCAAAATTTATGACAGATATGGGGTGCGGATGTTGCCACGTCCTCTGGCTGAGAGAACTCTCTCAGCCTGTCGGCTGAGGTACAGTAACCCCTATATATATATATATATATATATATATATATATATATATATATATATATATATATAGAGAGAGAGAGAGAGAGAGAGAGAAATGTATATCAGCCCGCGGGCTGAGAGTATTCTCTCAGCCTGCGGTGACGTGGCTCAATTTGTCACCTCACTGACTTGCGGCCCGCTTTTATGTAGAAGTTAAATTACCAAATACCCCTTATGATAACTTTTCCTTATTGTTTATTATTATTTTTTTCCCCTTTTATTTTTTGCCGCTATTTATATGATATAAATTACTTTTCAGCCTATTTCCTGACCTCTTTTTGAAAGATCTAGTTTCACCTTTTCAGTCTGCGATAAACTTTTTTCTGAAAATATAAAATCTTTTCAGATCAATTTTTTTCTGCAAAATATTTAATGTCGACGTCTGAGCAGTATACCGGCGATCTTAATATGAAAGATATTGCATCTGGTTCTACTTTCTCTCAGAATATTGAAAATCTTGAAGGGTTGACATCTCTGCATGCCGATCAACAGGTTTTAATTGTTTATATCTATTTTAAAAACAATTTCTTAAATATTTAATGTTTTCTCTTAGACTGTGAGGTACTGCGACCGTTTTAATATTCGGTCGCAATCTTATTTGAAAATAATCTCCGGCTGTGAATTCTTTTTTTCTAGGGTATGCGTCTTAGGTCGCAGTCTTTAGTAAGGAGTAATATATATTTCTTCACATTACGGATAACTGCGACTTAGGTCATAGTCTTTAGTAAGGAGTAATATATTTTTCTTCACATGCGGATAACTGCGACTTAGATCGCAGTCTTTAGTAAGAAATAATATAGATTTATTCACATACAGATTACTGCGACTTAGGTCGCAGTCTTTAATAAGGAGTATTATAGATTTCATGCCGTATGTGAAATCTTATTTTTATTTACTGCGACTTAGGTCGCAGTCTTTAGTAAGAAGTAATATAGATTTCTTCTCATACGGATAACTGCGACCTTGGTCGCAACAGCTGATAAGAAGTAAATTGTTTTCATCTCTTATGCGACCTTGGTCACATTTATATAACTTATATTTTAGAATACAGTGATATCTAAAAAATATTTATATTCATTTAATTCGTGTAAATTCTTTTTGTAGGATATGAATGCACATGCAGAAATGTCTGGAAGCTCAGATAAGTTTATAGGGAAACAGTTCCTGTCACATATGTAAGCATACAATTTCTACAATTGTTTTGCAAGGAATAGAGGTTTTAGCGTGAGAAGAAAAAGTACAGATAAGTCACGGAAGCCTCCTCATGAGATTATTTGCAGAAGATTTTGCTGCAACAAGGAAGGGCTGAAGAAGTTGTGTGACAAAAGACAAGAGGGGCTTACAGTGCATCGTCGAGTTAACACTAGAGTATCTTGTCCTGCTGAGATGCATATCCGTCTTCGTTTATTGTTGGACTCAACTCGATATTGGGTTATCACAAAATTTGTTGATACTCATTCACATGAATTGTCAAGCCCGGATAAGGTACATCACCATTACTCTCACCAGAATCATCGTTCAAAAATTAGCAGAAGCATTATGACCAATCTGGTTGATGTTGGAATGCGGCCTTCAAATATTTCCCGCGTTGTTAATGCAATGAGCCAGGGAGAAGGCTGTGAAGAAGTGCGCCCTCAACAAGTTATTGATTTCACTCGTCAACGTAGAAATAACTGCGGTCATGAGTTTATTGCAATTATCAAATATTTTCAAGAGAAAGCCGAGACCAATTCAGAATTCTTCTTTTCAAGTGAAGTTGATAACGCGGGCACACTTAGAAGCATTTTTTGGGCTGATGGAAGAGCTATTTCGTCGTATCTGAGCTTCTGTGATGTGATCGTTTTTGACACCACATACAGGACTAATCACTTGAGCTTGTCATTTGCTCCATTCACTGGAGTAAATCATCACCGGCAGTCAATTTTGTTCGGCTGTGCAATGCTTGCTGATGAGCAGAGGGATACTTTTGTTTGGTTATTCCAAAAATGGCTCAAGTGCATGCATGGAGTTGAACCGAAGCTGATTATTACTGATCAGGATGCGCAGATTGGTGAGGCTATCAAGATTGTTTTCCCGACGTCTCGACACCGTTACTGTTTCTGACATGTATGGAAACATATTGCTGAGCAACAAATCCCAATGGCTAACAAGTATGGAGAAGATATGGTCTCCGATTTCCATGCTTGGTACACCTCCCGCGATATAAGCACTTGTGAAGAACGATGGCGTCTGATGAGTGAAAAATATCAGTTAGAAGAAGAAGATGGCAGTTGGTTGATGAAGATGTACATGCTTCGTGGACATTGGGTTAATGCATATCTCAAGGATGTTTTCTGTGCTGGAATGACAACCAGTCAGAGGTCCGAGAGTATTAATTCCTTCTTTGATGGTTTTGTTAACTCAAACACTAAACTAGTGGAATTTATTCACCAATATGATAAAGCCGTTGCTTCTCGTCGTGCATCTGAATCTCTTCAAGATTTTAGGGGTTTGAATTCTGTGCCCAATTGTACATCCAATCCATATGAGATACAGGTTTCGAAGTTGTATACACCGAAGATTTTTCAGTTGTTCCAAAGGAATGGGCAGTTGTAATGACACTGTTTTCAGAAGAGGTGGAACAGGACAAACCTGGATCAACATATTTGGTTGGTAATTTTCAGAATCAAGAGACAGTTGGGAAAAGGTCAGTTATGATAAGCGAGAGGAACTTCATGTTTCTTGCAGTTGCTCGTTATTTGAAACAGAGGGTATCCTATGTAGACATATTCTGTGTATTTTGTGGCGCAATCACGTTACACATATACCGGAATCATATATACTTCAGAGATGGAGGTTGGATGCTCGTTACAAAAACGTTGCAATTGAAAATGGCATGAGGCCTTTTCCCAGTCAAGGCACTCCACGGACGGCTAGATTGTGGTCAGTTCGTTCAAAATTTAATGCAATTCTGGACATGGTCGCTGATTCTGATGAAAATATTTCAAAGTTGGAGGAGTTTTGGAAAGTTTTGCCCAAATACTACTAGAGAATACAGAGCAATGTCAGGAAATGATCATTCATCACATCCTAAGACTGCCGTTGGTTCCAGTGGATCCGTTGTTATATTGCGAGATGGTGAAGAATTGAATATACGTGATCCAATTGGTCCTGTACCAACCAAGGGAGACCTAGAGCTGCATCCAGGCTTAAGTCTGGTTTTGAAGATTCTATATATCAGAAGGAAGTTAAGCATCGAAGATGTGGTAACTGCCAAGAGCTGGGCCATTACAGGACTGGTTGTCCGTTAATGGTATATTACATTAAACCTGTTAATCATTTTTTTTATAACGATTAATCTTTTAAAATTCTTACTATTTATTTTTTTATTGGCAGAAGAAGTAGGTTTGGGTTGCCTCCATCTCGAAGGAATACAGACTTCAATTTTTATGAAGTGCGACCAGGGTCGCACAGTGTAGAGAGATTAAGTCGCATTCTGACACTGGCGTGTAATTATAATCAGATTTATTATCATTATTTGATTTCTACTGTATTATTTTTGTATGTACTTGTACTTTAAAGTTTTAATGCTACAAAATTCTACTTTATAGTTTAATTTTTTTTTGTACATAATGTAGTCAGAGACTTTGGGTCGCAGTGTACATGGTTCATTGCGACCAAGGTCGCAGTGTTCTTATTGATAAAGATGGCCAGCAACTGCAATCTAGGGTCGCACTACATGTACTGCGACTTAGGTCGCAGTATGTTAGGTAGGTGTTTCCTTTATATTAACACGCATAGCGACCAAGGTCGCAGTGTTGTAGTTGATTAAAACATTGCCGCCATCAACTGCGACCAAAGTCGCATTGTATTTTACTAAGGCTGCGGCTATCAACTGCGACCAAAGTCGCAACCTTCTTTTTATAATTTTGAGATGGTGAAGACTTAAGTCGCTGTACGTTAGGTAGGTGTTTCCTTAATATTAACACGCATAGCGACGAAGGTCGCAGTGTTGTTTGTTGATTAACACAATTACTGAAGGCATGTTTGTTTCTAACATCAGTACGCAATAGTAAAAGCCAAGTTGTAACAAATGAAGACTGTAAATAATCAATGGAACTTATAATATATAAATGTATAGAACTGTGTATAAATTAAATCAATACAACAAAAAAATTATGCAATGAATTGCACTTGAAATATTTTTTACATTTATAAAAAAAATTGTGGTATATCAATAATTTGCACGGAGATCAGTCTTCATATGTCGTATAATGTCTGTTTCTTCATCCCAACTCTTCTCTACATCTGCAAGTATCATGTATGCAAGCTCACTTCTTAGTTTCTGTACACCATCAACCGTAACAGCATCAGCAGCTGATAGATGATAGCCAGACGCTATGCTTTCCATGTACTTGCATACATATATAGCGCAATCAACACTGAAATTTCCATAGAGCAATCATTAAATGAAATTAGTTTTTGTACTAAAAAAAGTAGAAAATATGAAATGAAATTACATGTCAAAAATTTATATACCTGTTTGCTTGTTGGGGGCATTTTGCGTATTTTATTTTATTTTTTCTCATTTTTTTGGAATGAATCTCAAAAATCTCTAATAATCTATCTTTCTGCAATGTCAATAGGAACAAAAATTAGTATTAACCAAATTAATTGCAAGTTTTCAGTAATCAAAATATTAAAATTTAACTCACCATTATTCTTGCATCTGTTTGGTAAAGCTTTGTTATACTACTTTTTTTCTCAGCTGGGACCAAAGAGTTGTAAAAAATCCACTCTTCTGTGGAGCAATCGAATACCAGCAAGGTCCAGTGAAATTCCGATTCGTCGGCACTATGTTTGTGATTGATCGGGAAGAACATGTACTGCACGTCAGCTGTCCAGTTTTTCAACAGCTTCTGCTTGATGAAATGACCTTCCAGATCTTCAATTTTATTTACAACACCGTGCTGCGGACAAGAAAAAAAAATTTAAATCAAATACAAAATGAATTAAAAATAACAAAAAATTATAAACTGCGACCTTAGTCGCACTATATTATTTAGTCGCACAGCTCCGACCTTGGTCGCAGGTCGCAGCTGTTACATTTTGTCGCAGTACCTGAGTTAGTAGCAGTACATTTTAATTATAAACTGCGACCTTGGTCGCAGCTCCGACCTTTGGTCGCAGGTCGCATCTGTTACATTTTGTCGCAGTACCTGAGTTAGTAGCAATACATTTTAATTATATACTGCGACCTTGGTCGCAGCTCCGACCTTGGTCGCAGATCGCAGGTCGCAGCTGTTACATTTTGTCGCAGTACCTGAGTTAGTAGCAATACATTTTAATTATAAATTGCGACCTTAGTCGCAGTACATGTGTTAGTAACAGTACATTTTAATTATTCACTGCGACCTTAGTCGCAGTACATGATTTATGCCTACACAGAGATAGAGAATATTAGTAATCTTTTCCAGAGTTGATATTACATTAAACCGTAAAGGAGAAAGTAGATTTTTACCCAAGCTTCGCTTCGGAAGAATATGCTTTTTAATCTTTCTCTTTTCTCAAGATGCTGCATGTAGAAATGAATTACATTTGCATCTAACTCTCTACTGAACATCAGGTCCTCAATGTCATTCCTTAAAATGATGATTGCATTATTGGTATCCTGATACGCAGTAGAACTGCAAGATATTCAAAACAAAGTTAGTAATTTAATTGTTCTTATATAAAGGTATAACAGAAATTTTTTTGCTATGAATTAACTTACTCAGAGTAGGACTTGTCGAAGAAATGTTTTATAAGAGCTTGTTGATGGGGCTGCAGAATTCTGTATGATGTGGTTTCGGTCAATTCTCTCGATTTTGGCTCATTGGAGGAAATCTCTTTGTCGCCGAAACCAGCGGTAGAACTCGCAGCCGCAGGCTGTGGAAGAGGATTTTCATTTTTTTTCTTCTTCTGTTTTGGATAAACAAAGTCGGAGTCATCGCGATCTCTTTCAGCGCGCTTGCGTTCTTTGACTCCCCTTTCTATTGTTCCTTTAGAGGTTTCCAAAACAGCTTCTTTGAGGATTGCTTCTGAGGCGGAGTATGTTCTTGAATTTCTTCTTCAGAAGCTCTATCTCTTTGGATTTCTTGAGTCATTTGACTTATATTCAGAGAAAAACTTGGCACATCTTCTCCAGTAATATTTAAAATAGACTCAGAACCCATGATTTTATCCTCTTTCAGTTTTTTTTCTTCTTCTCCTCTTTAGCCTGCTTCTCCATCTGCTCCTTCATTCTTTTGTTCTCCATCTGCGCCTTCCTCCTCTTCTTCTCATTCTCTTCCTTCTCCCTCCTCCTCCTCTCCTGCCCCTCCCCTTCCCTCCTCCTCTTCTCCTTCTCCTGCTCCTCCTTTTCCTCCTCTTCTTCTCCTTCTCCTCTTCTTCCCTCATTCTCCTTTCATTCTCCTCCTCTTCCCTTCTTCTATTCTCCTTTTCCTTCTCCTCCACTTCTCTCCTCCTGTTCTCCTTTTCCTTCTCTTCTTCCTCTTCTTCTCCTTCTCTTTCTCTTCCTCTTCCCTCTTCCTCCTTTCATTCTCCTCCTCTTCCCTTCTTCTATTCTCCTTCTCCTTCTCCTCCAATTCTCTCCTCCTGTTCTCCTTTTCCTTCTCCTTCTTCGCAGCAGCGGCTGCTCTCAGCAGCTCTTCTTCTTCCTCTTCTTTAACCTTTAATTTTCTCTGCTGCCTTTTTTGTTTTTTCTTCTCTTTTTTTTCTCTCCTTTTAAATTTTAATTCAGCCTTGAGTCTTTTCTCAGTCTCCATATTTTCAATCTTTTTTTCAAGCTGAGAAACATAATCTCTCAAGTGCTGATTTGCAGACCTCAATCGTTTTATTTCTGCTGCTTGAACATCCGGTGGAGGTGGCAAATAACCTTCAAAAATTGGTTCTTGCTCACTCGTTTCAGCCGTTTCTGGCTCCTTTTCCGCCGGGATGTCAGTCTCATTACATGTATGGCCTCCTTCATCTCCTTCACTTTCACCTTCTTCTTCTTCTTTTTCTTCACCTTCATCTTCTGCTACTTCTTCTTCCTCATCCTCTTCCCCTTCAACAGGAAGGCCAACCATATTCTTTTCATCATTAGAGATGTTGGCCATTCGACTCAAAATCTGAAAATAAACAGAAAAAGGTAAGCTAAAAATAAAACAATGAAATAATGATACTGCGACCATGGTCGCAGTTTATTTATGAAATATTTTGGATAAGAATGCGACCATGGTCGCAGTATGTTTGTCGTGCCAAAATTTATCTGCCAAGACATGCAGCTCAACACTGCGACCATGGTCGCAATTCTGTTGAAAAGGGTATTTTCAAGAGAATGCGACCATGGTCGCACAATATTTGTCAGGCAGAAAACGAACTGCGAAAGGTGGCTCAATACTGCGACTATGGTCGCATTTTATTTGTACTACACATAAAAAAAAGTTTAACTTACAATATTGCTGTCAATCTTTTTTAGATCAACTTCAAGTAGAGATCTGCTAATATTTTGGAGGTCTCATCTTACTGCGCGTGGTGTTTTTCCTCCAAACCAGACCTCTGCTCAAAAATAGGTGCCCTCTCACACAGCCAATACTGCAAAAATGAAAAATTAAATTAGTTTCCACAAATTTCTCGATTTATGGGTAAATTTCATACAATGTTGTCCAAATTTGAGATTTGTACTTACAATAATTTGCACTGAGCATCCTTGCAGCTCGTACGTGCTTTGCCTGAAGATGTCCATTGAGTCAATCAGGAATTGCCAAACAGCTTTTGCCCAGCATATTGTCCTCATCAGTTGCATATTGGCAATCTGTTCCACAATATACCACGGCACCGTGCATTTACTGCCAGAGAAGAAAAGAGTGGCCGACATGTATAGGATGACTAATGTGGTAAAGTCTTGAGCTGCAAGTCTATTTATATCTCTTATAATTTCTTTTATAGACAATTGCTGCTCAAATTGTTCATCCGGTGTCACATCTAATATATTCGTCTTCCTTCTCTTGACAGAAGATCATCCAAAGCATCTTCAATAGATACTTTGTGATCTTCTTTATATTGGGGAAAAAATGTTTTATAACACCTCTATCTTTCATCGTACATGTCTTATTCATCACAAAATCTGCCCCATTGACAGGTAGACCAAAGTTAGGGCAACATCCTCCACTGTTAACTCAATCTCTTTACCCCAATTGTAAAGGTCTTGCATTCCTGTCATACTGGTCTAAAATACGCAGTACGGCAACGTTTGATTTTAGAGCCTTTTCAGTCCCAAATTCTTCATTGTAGAACGCCATGAAGATTGGGCCAAATGGGGTATTCTTCATCGCCTCTACAAAATCAGGCTGTATGTACTTTTTAAATTTCTTCATTAACTGGCACATTGGTTTTATGCTTGATCTCAGAGGACGAACCTGTATCTGTTGTTTACCTACGTAGGAAGAAAAATTAAACACTTTAGACCAATGATTATTTAAAAATTATAAGGGAATAAAAAGTATATTTGTTTTTTAATAAACTGCGACCTCGGTCGCAGTCATGCATTGCAAAAAAAAACAACTAGAACCAGGACTACACTGCAATCTAGGGTCGCACTACATGTACTGCGACCAAGGTCGCACTGCGACCAAGGTCGCATAGGACTACAGTGCAATCAGAACAACTGAGATCAGGGCCAACACTGCGACCAAGGTCGCATAAGACTACAGTTCAAAAAGAAACAACTGCGACACAAGTTTGATAAAAACATATTATTTAAAATAAACTGCGACCTTGGTGAAGACTTGAGACTACAACTCTTATTTAAACAACTGCGACCCCATGTCGTCAGTATGTGAGAAAAAAAAAGTAAATTTCATATACTGCGACCTACGTCGC
Organism: Agave tequilana; assembly: GCA_038442645.1. Lineage (NCBI taxonomy): Eukaryota > Viridiplantae > Streptophyta > Magnoliopsida > Asparagales > Asparagaceae > Agave > Agave tequilana. The sequence goes on from JAVJIF010002984.1 coordinate 47,152, forward strand.
ATTCATCTACAAGGAAAGGTAAAAAAAAAAATTCCAAGTCGCACAGATCTGAACTGCGACACAGTAAAAAGGAGTAAATAATAAAAACTTTCAAAAAATAGGACCTTATCGTCTAAAGTTTGAAAATCTCTTTCGTAATTGCGACCATGTTTCCAATATTTAAAAAAAATTTAAAAAAACATGCGACTTCAGAAATAAATCTTCAAAAAATTTAAAACTATTAAAATACACAAAACCCTAAAATTTTTTGAAAATATCAATTTTGTAGTACCTTTTTCGACGGATGATTTCTTAGGCGCCATCAGTTGCAAATATTTTTTTCAAAAACGGATGAAATTTTTGAAGGAAAGAACTAATTGGATCAGAACCGCCGGTTGAAGTTTTAGAGCTGTAATTTTTTGGAAGACATTTTTTTACAATAAGGTAAAAGGTTGTGATGGAGGATATTTTCGGAAAATACAATGTTGAGGTGACTGGCATTAAATTGGGCGGGATTTTACAGGATTTTGTCCGCCAAATTTTTTAACAGATGTGAGGCGGTGATGTTGCCACGCCCGCAGGCTGAGAAAACTCTCTCAGCCCGCAGGCTGAGGTACAGTAAGCCCATATATATATATAATATCGTATATAATTACTATATACATGTACAAGTGATGTATATGAATGTGTATCTTATACGTGCAAGTTGTAAGTGACATGATATAGATGAAATTCTATGTTATGTTTGTGCAATAGCTTTACTCGTGTGTATAGTTTCTGTTCTTTGTGGAATGAGTTGTTTCATCCTATGTGTAGGAAGGGGCCGGCGGGAGCCGGTAGGAAGGGGAAAGACGGTGGGGGAAAAGGTTGTTCATCTTTAATTGTAGGAAGGGGCCGGCGGGAGCCGGTAGGAAGGGGAAGACGGTTGTAAATGTATTTTGTTCATTATAGGAAGGGGCCGGCGGGAGCCGGCGGGAAGGGGAAACGGTGTTGTGAAAGTAGCTCATTCTATAACGTAGGAAGGGGCCGGCGGGGCCGGTAGGAGGGGAAAGACGGTGTAAATGTTCATGCATTCCTTGAAATTTTATGATGACAAAATGTTGCTTATTGATGTGACCTTATAAAAGATGCTTGTGCTATGTTTATATAAACTTAGAAATTGTTATGACTTGAATTATAACATATACAAATCGTGATAAAAGAAAAACTACTACCACGCTATGTATCATCATATGAGTGTATAAAGTAGAGCAAGGAATGTTAACATATGTTTCTAAATTTTGGCCTAGTGGCGGCCCACTATAAAGATCATAAACTATCAAAGCTAAAAGATTAACTAGAATATTATACAATAACTTGGTTTACTCACTGAGCCGTCAAGCTCACCCCCTTTCTTGACAACATTCTTTTCAGGTCCTAAGCAAGGGTCAAAGACCGGCGTGAGAATTTGTGGTCCTATGAAAGGATCTTATTGTCTTCTTTTGCTTCTACTCATTTTGGAACTCTTTATGTTTTTGTGTTGGACTTATTATGTTAAGTTGGTAGAATCATGTCATTCATATTTATGATCTTTTGTGTTATGTATAAAGTCTAAAGGACGGACCTTGTATTTATAATCCGACATCTTTTATGTGAGCAATATTATGCAAAGTAACTTGACAGATTTCGCTGGATGTATAACATTTGGGATGGCTAGTAGTTCCTAAATAATTGTGCATGTTGTAGTCTTGAAATGAGGATATTCTAAGTATTATCTTATTTAGGGAGTATATTATTTTGACTGCGTGTATATTTGCTTAGTATCAATAAGAATAATGTTACAACTATTGGGAGTCATCTACACTATTGAACTTCATGCGTTGTATTTGGGTAAGGCACAAGTTATAAAGGAGATGATGCCGAAATTTTGAGCAATTAAGTTATTAGAGATGATTTCTTAATCCCCTGATTAAAGGTTAGTAGAGAATCGAATATTATTATCTGGGATCGTTACATTAAGGACCTGCGAGCGAACCATGTCCATCAAATTTCGAATTGGGGTATTGGAAGTATACTGATTCTTCCTGAGACCAATCACATACTAATTCCCAATTCATTGGTCTCCCATGGTTCCATCACCCTCACAATTTGAATTTAGCATCAACCATGAGGACACACAGCCAACACTGGAGTAAATTTTTGAAAACGTTATGCAATCTTTACAACAAATGCTCAGTGACAATGTTCAACACTTGGGCCACCTAGATATGATAGTAAGTGAGTTAGCTGGTGAACAAGAAAATGATTCATTTTCTACTCAACCTGTTCTTGATCCAAAACCAACTCGACCATGTCAATTCAGAACACATCATTCTTAATAAAATGAACAAAGTCCAAACTATAGAACCTATGTCAATTCTAGATCACATCAACATGTCTATTCATTCCATCGAGATGCCCTTCGAGTCCACTCTATCGTTTCACTTTAATCGAATTAAAGAGCTTGAATATAAGAAACTTGTTGAGGAAGTGTGCATGTTTGATGACTATTCTAGGTATCTAGATAAAGTGATTAGAGATCATTTGGCTACACTTACACCTCGTGTAGAGCAAGCTGAATCGTATTGTGAGGGTGACTGTGATGATGAACTTTTGTTTCAAACGAAATATGAGGATGAAGTTACTAAAGTTTGTGAAAAATATATGTTGAGGAAATATTTTCGTTTGTGTGAGAAAATAGAACACATTAAGGACAAGTGTGAGGATGTATGCATGGATAATGAGTCGTTGTTTCTTGATGAATTGTTTAAGGATGAGTGCGATTATAGTGATGAGGAAAATTATGTTGATAATCTTAAATCTAGAGTTCCCTCCGAGGAAAAAACTTGAATTGAGTATCTTTACTTTTGATGAGCCAACAACTGATCAATCTTTTGACGATGCCCTTTAAGAACTTTGAATAACGAAAGATTTGAAAACTCTTCAAAGATAAACTTATGTGTTTAAATGAATCAATTAGAGATGCTTTGGTTAGTTACTCACCTCCCGAGGAATAGGTGACCCAAATTTTGAGGTGATGTTCGAGGATGAGCTCAGATTTCTAGATATTCATATTATGGATGATCCAATTGAGATGTGTGACGATGATCAATTTATATGAGCAGAAGTGGGAAGAAGAGTAGGAGGAGACTAAGAAAAGTGATGAACAAATTGGAGAGGATGAATGCCAAGTAACAAAAAGACTAACCTCTCCAATTTCACTAATGAAGAGAACCCATTGAAATGATGTGAAGCGAGCTCGAGGGAATAAACTTAGAAAGATTTAGGTATGGGGGAGACATGGTATTGTATATATTTGTTGTATTTTCTTTTAGTTTGTGCATTTTTATTTTTTCTAGCTAGTCGAGTCAGTTATAATGGGTCTTGTATGTACCTCTTTTATAATTTATTTCATATATTCTTGTGTTTTATTCATACATTGGACAATGAATGAGTAGGTATGGGGGAGGGTTTAGTAACATACTAACATAGGTTTTTACTAACATAAATTTTTTTCTTGTAAAAACTTTTTGAAAAAGGAAACAATTTTGACTTATTTTTATAAGTAATTATTTAATTTTAAGGATTAAGAAAATCATATTATGATTTCTAATACTAAGTCAAATTAAAATTATTTGTTTGATTTGAAAAAATAATTTAGTCTTGATTTTTTTTACCTTAATGAAATACACATTCTTCATACACTTACATATTTAGGATTCAAAACAAAACTCTTGTACCTTATAAAAAAAGATAGGAAAAAAAGAAAAAAAAAGTATTATATATATATAAAAAATCATCTGATTAAACTGCATAATTGTGCCTCATAAGCATACGTATTCACGCCTAAAAGAGATTTATATCATTAAAATAAAATTCTTAGTTTTGTGATCCTTTTGCTCGAGTCCTTAAGTCCAAGAGTGTTTTCTCCACCCGGTGCCCTAAGATCGTCCGAATTTGAAGTCACCGATTTTAGGCTCGTTACATGGGCGAATTAGTAAGCTAATAAGACTAAAGAATATTATAATAAAAAGAAAAAAATAAGGCATAAGAGTTAGAGTTGAAGAATCCTTAGTCAAAATATTCACGATCACAAAGGTGCATATGACTTAGGATAAATAATATATTACATAAGAAATGCAATTTGAATCTTAACCTAAATTGATAATAAATTTTTGCACAAAGACTAAGTATAGGAATGAATAGTTTTGTAGTCTTAACACTTATAATTACTTAATTTTTGCAAAAATATTCAAATATTTTTCTTTCAAATGAATTTCAAAAATACTACATTTTATTTTTCTTTCTTTTATGGATTTCGTGGTTGCAATACACTGAAAAACCCTCACGAGATAAAATTCGTCCTCTAGGGGTAACCTAGAAGTTTAACGACTTGTTGCACGTACTGAGTGCAATCGTGATTTTTACGAAAGTGAGTTATGTTAGATTAGTTTAGTTTTTCTTTTTTTTATTTTGCTCAAGGGCGAGCAAAAGATAGATGTGGGGTGTGATTACTGATCAATTTTTTCATATTTATTGTCACATTTCATATTTATTTTTAATAAAACTCTGCTAGTTTATCCTCTTTTTGTTTAGTGATATACAAACTTTTATAAAAGGAGAAATACGAAAAGAGCCCAAAAAGCCCAATAATTCATATATTGAGGCAATCATATTTGAAGATTGAAAGAAAATCTAATTAAATTCGTGATTGAAAATCAATTATTCTTCAAGTAAAGAAGAAAAGGATTCTCAATATATTCAGGATTCAATTCAAATTCTGAGAATATACCCTTTGATTACATGGTAAGATTAGTCACAGAAAGAAACTCCAAAAATCTACAATTCAATTAAAATTCGGATTCAGACTTAGCATCTTTTAGTAATTTGATCATAACTTTCGTTATAAAATGCACATCTGATAATTCAAGATCTCTAGAAAGAAACTTAAAGGCTACAATTTTCTATTGACTATTGTTTTCAATTCAGTCATTTGATGAGTTATATTCAGCAATTAATATGACAGCTAGTTGCAACCCAATTCAATTAATTTCCAATTAAGAGAAGAAAAGGATATTATTAGCATATCCACAGTTCAACTTCAAAATTCTGAAAATATATTTTTTGCTGAGTCAACATTTTGATGAGTCACTACCCCAAACTTCCTCCTATAAATACTCAAAGGATGCAGAGGAAGAACACATAGAAAATTAGAATTAGAATTCTTCTTTATTCGTAAGGTTAGGGTTATTGTTAGATAGGTTTTATTGTTTTTCTAATTTAGGCTAGAAACAAAGTGAGAGAGAGAAAGAGTATTGTAATTGAAGAATGAACATGGCATCAATAAAAAATTCAAGACTCTTCTTTAATTCCTTTTCTTTGTAATGGTATGTTTATGTCTTCTTTTTATTCTTTTAGTTGTAATTCCGTCGCTATGAGTAGCTAGTTTTCCTCTTCTAGGCTCACTAATCCATCCTCTCTAATTATATTCTTGGTTAATTTTAACAAAAAGACTCAGTTGAATCATTTGCATCCCTTAATTTAAGCCTGCTTTTAAGCAGTGTTCTTGAAGGCACATGATGGGATTGGTTTTTGAATTTAAACTTTGAATTAATCTTATAAAAAACTTGTTTTTTCAATGCTTGCGTAATTGCCTTGATGGTTTAACATTCAACTTAAAGAATGATTTCAAATTAAAATTCATTGCTAAAAAACTATTTCATGTGTTTAACTTAACTTCTCTTTAATTGTACGATTAAACTTTTGCCTATGATCACATTGAAACATTTAAACTTTCAAGATAAGAATCTAGAGTCGATTCAAATATTAGTGATACCGGATCTTTTCTGTTATTAAAAGCATAACCAATCTCTCAAAGTTTTTTTTAAAAATCATCTTCTCTAAAACCTATTCTAAATCTTCAATTCTTCTTTGAATCACTTCTCTACTCTCCATTTTCTTTTCTTCTAAAAATGATAAACACTAAAACTTGTTTTCTCAACAACAAAAAGCTTGCATCTCATCTCTCTTCGTGGATACGACCCGTTAGTCCTAAGCTACACGGTAATTTAATTTTTCAGTCAGGTCATTAACCCGAAAGTCCGATACAAATTAGGCAAAAGCATAAAATTTAATCAAAATTGTCCGTGAATTGTGCTAGTTATCATCTCAATCAGAGAGTGTCAGTAGTTTGAGTGCACCATTACTAAAGATAAATTTCACGTTTGGGTTTTTTTTAAAAAATCAAAAGATGGTCATCCGCTTTTAAAATAAATTGTGATCTAAGATATTAAAGATTTTCAAAATAAATATTTTTCAAAATTTCAGTCGGGTATGTCCAGAGTGGGAGATTGTAAGATATTTCTTGATTTGATCCATACCCTATTTCCTATCATGGTTCAAAGACTCGGTCGAGTCGGAGACGAGTCGCCGAGTCATATCCGTCTCGGCCCACTCCGAGACGAGTACGAGTCACGAGTCGGTCGACTCAACTCAGAGGAGACTGACTAGGCTGAGAATCGGAATTGACTCGGTCGATTCGGCATTATGATGATAATTTTGTGCCTCATCGCAATTCAATGTGGAAATAACTACATTAACATGTATTTATGAATGTAGTTTGTTCAATTTACTATATTGTGCATGTATTTTGATATGCTTCTATCGACGACGCGTGTATTTATACTTTCGCTTTATGTTTAGTGTGCTAGGTGATATATTTTGGACATGTGATACATGAATATGGATGTCTACATTTTTTTAAGATTTATCGTGATTTTTTTCAGAATTTTTTAGCTTTCTATGTAGCATTTTGCGCGTATCGTCCGATACTGATCCGAGTCACCGAGACCGATCCGTCTCAATGCCCGCCGAGTCGGCGGCCGAGACCGCGACTGTGAACCATGTTTCCTATCCCAAATCATAACACACGTACAACTTATAATAGTCAATATATTAGTTGTGTATAATACGTGCACTAAGTTATAAAGGTTGGTGGGACCTAGTACTACTTTCTTATTAGGGTTGTGGATATTATGGGAAGACCACTAATTAAAAGATTATATATAGAGAGAGAAGCCCCTCTCTATAGCCACGCATTGATCTCTACCCATAGGAGATTATGTTAAGTAGAGAGAAGGCTCTCCTTCTCGTTTTCTACAGAAGCGATTCAGATTCGGTTACAATTCATCATCCTTCAAAGAGGTTGTTATTTAAAGCTCCTCTATTAAGATTAATCATACATGTTATTTAGATCTATATATAGATGTAGTTGATCCTCTTCTATGATAAATACATTCTAACACCGGTATCCTAACTCAGGAGACATTCCATGCAAATGTTTGAATCATCTAATAATGGCTCTGGTTTTCACAGAGAATATAAATCTTTGAAATATGGAATGTATAGAGCAATACACCATATCAAAATATGTGGATGAAATACTATATCTACAAGTTATATAATTTTAAAATAATACCCAATACCAAAAGACATGGAGGAGAATTTCATGCTTGCCTTTTTCTGAAGCTCAGTAATTGAATCAAATAATAATTGGTTCTGCAGATCAAGGAAGTTATGAAAGCATTAGAATAAGATAAATTTAACATAAGTTTTTCTCTAAAATGTCCAAGAGTAGAACAAGTAGTAATTTATGCTTGTAGAGGAGCTTTGCCTTTCTTGATCTTATAAGCTTCAGAGAATTTTCAAGCTGCTGCTCCAGTTGCTGGAGCTCTCTCACACTCAGCACGTTGAGCTGCTCTCCCATGAGATGCCTGCAAAGCATCATGTCTGTCACAGTTTCATATGGGTTTTAATTTGAGGCTTCTGATCACGGTGTCTTCATACCTCTGGCTTTTCTGCAAAGCTTCAACCCTAGCCTTCAACCTGCCACATTCATCACACCAGTTTCCCTGCATTGGGGATTTTGCAAAGGATTCAGAATTCAAAATTTTTGTGAATTATAGGATGCCACTGGAGAAAAATAGATTTTTTTTTACCTGAGATTCAGGGTCTGATGCCACCACAGCTTTCCTAGCATATGCATAGCGTTCATAGCGTTCGAGAATTCTTTCCATACTGTAGATTTACAACCACCATAAACAAAACCATGTTTTTATCTCGATCAATCAAATCAAATCGCATGTTCTCTCTTTCTCACGGAAGTCCAAAAAGTTACAGCAGGTGAGCACGAGAGGGTTTCTATACACAGTGACAGTGGATTTAGAGCATCAAGATGTGCATCCCTAGGTTATTATCTTCGTCGCGTGAGTACATGTGAACCAACTGATACTTTTAATTTAACACGCGCTGAAAGAAAGTCGATACTGCACGCAAACTAGAACCCATCAATCAATCAGCAGCAGCAGCATCATATTCATCGTACTGATGCCATTAATTTAACAACCCACCCCCAAAAAGAGCAGTAAACAGTACACAAACTTCACAGTCCCAAATTGTATCAATTATAGAACCATCCCTCAACCCTCAAAAAAGGAAAAGAAAAACACAAAACAGCAAACCCTAGAAATCAAGGAAAGAAAAAGAGAGAGAGAGAGAGAGAGAAACACCCAGAATAAATCGCCCCTTTTTATTTCATGTCAGCGTAAGAAAGAAATTCATTCTTCGCAGCTGCGTTTGCTTTCGTAAACTAACAAGATAAAAAGCTTAGAATTTGGATTTTTGTGTTGACCTGGAATCGGTGGAGTACTCGTAGAGCCTCCCCTTGGGGGAGAAGACGATGAGCGCCACCTCGGCGTCGCAGAGCACGGAGATCTCGTGCGCCTTCTTGAGGAGGCCGGACCGCCGCTTCGAGAAGGTGACCTGGCGATTGATCGTGTTCTCGATCCTCTTCAGCTGCACCCTGCCCCTCCCCATAATGCAGAGAACGGGAGCAACAAGCCAGAAGCGAGAAGAAGAACGAGGAAGAAAGAGCAGCAGAATAGACTTTCGTGCTGGCCTCATTATATATATATATATATATATATATATATATATATATAAAATAAAGCGGTGAGATTGGGTGAGAAAAGCGGTTTAGACAAACCGGGGTGGTTTCGGGAGATGCGTTGTTGATTTTTCATTGGCGGGCGCCGGAGAGGGCGTGACGTGGCGGTATCTGATTCGGTGGAGGTGCCGGCTGTCAGTGTCCCCCGAATTCGGGCCCGGGACCACCCATTTTGGGGAGACTACACTGGATGTCCGTACGTTCCTAATTTTAGTCTTTTTATGCATGATTTGGGCTTTTTTTTTTAATTTTCATTTTCTTTTTTTTTCCCGGACTTTTTAAAGCATTTTCGTTGCATTTCTAACAGTGAGATCAGAGTAATTAGATATTTATATTCAAGGCTGTTTAGATACAAGGAAGTGGTGGGCAGAAGTGATGGAGTATTTATTTTTCTGATAAATGGGATTTGTATATATTTTTTTTTGTGTTTAGTTTGTAGTTGAGAAGTGGAATTGGGCTTAAAATATATTAAAATAAAATTTAATTATGAAAAAAAATTAGACTGTAATTAGAATGCGAGTGAGATTCACATGGCTCCAAATTAATTGTTTTGAGGTACAACTTATTACAAATGAGATTTACATGGCTATAAAATTAACTGTAACATTCTAAAAGTGAAGAAATAGTTGTGTAATAGGGAAAAAAGAAAAGAAAAAAAATTTCTATTTTTCTTTTTTTGATATTTGAATGGATAGCAGAATTGAGAAATGACACTTTCCCACTTTCTTGAATCCAAACAGCCCAAAGAAAATCAGTCACTGAGAAGAACCGACTAAATTCGGCAACTCCCATTTTTGGGGCCCGGCAAGCAATGAATAACTCCGTACCATCCCAAATTTGGATTCGGGCTTTTTTGTGATTCCACCCGCTGTCAGTTCCCCCGAACCCGCATCTTTTTTTCTCTCTCCACATTATAAAAAGAAATATTTTGCTCAAAATATCTTCAGAGGAGAGGATCTATAGGCAAAGCATCTGGTCACTTTGCCAGTTTCCCCAAACTGCAATATTCTCTTACATTTAGGACCTCAAGATGGACCACTTTTGGAAAAAAAAGAGAGAGAGAGAGAGAGTATTGTGAGCAGGGCAAAAGCAAAGAGATGTGACACGAAATTGCGGTGTCTGGTCGAAACGTGGCAAGATTTATCTCACTTTTTGAAAAGCTAAGGTTTCAGACAAAAGGTTGTTCTCTTTTATCTTCTCTCTCATTGACTGAAGAAAAAAAAATATGAAGAAAAAAGAGTATCAGAGGCGGACTCACATACAATTAATGTAGACGGGCGCTCACACTGGAGTTTATAAATTAATGAAACAATATATACAATTTATAATTTTTTATTTAATATCTTTTTAAATTATTTTTACTAACATTAAGATATTTTTGAGCCCTATCTTAACGGGTATTTGTAAACCTAATTTATTAGAGGTCACAAGTTTAAGCTATAGTGAGTGCAACATTATTTTTTATTTTTTTTCTCTTGTCATATTATATTTACATCTACACTGAAATTTTATTACATTTACGTCCACACTGGATAAACATCTTACACCCTAGAGAGCGTAGCGTGTGTATGAGTCCTCCATATTTTCTCTTTTTAAATTAGAGAAAACATTCTTTTCGGTTCTTTTTTTATATTATTTTCTCTCAGTCGATCAAATTTGGAGCCTCTAGTTTCTTCGATACATGAAAAAATATACTTTGCTGGTATACTTTATACCCAACCCTTGCATCCCGAACACCATTGTTAGTGAATTGGAAGCTCGCGTGTCTTTTTCACTTTGTTGTCATTTTATTAATTTAGCAGAAAACTCTCAGATTCAAGCTCAGACTGCTACGGTGCCTTTTACCAGAAATAAAATATAAATTGATAAAATTAAAAATATAAATGAACGAAATCAGTATATTCAGCATCAGTCCATTGTCCTGCTTTTCATCACCAACGACGAGCCAAACTTTCAGTCCCGGTTCCAGTGCTCGTATCAAAACTGCAGGCCATAAAATGCACCCTGTTCGCATGGGAATGTGGGCCGCTCCAACAATGGTACGGGCCCTTGACCAACTCAACAGTAAATCCAGATTTGCCCCAAAAATTAGAGAAGTCTAGGAGTGTGGATAAAGGCACTCAGAGATCTGATCAAGTCACCCAAACAATCAAGGCACCCAAACGATCAAGGAACCCACCTAATTTGTTAAAGGTAACTATCAATTTTTCAAAAATATCTAAATTACACCCGTGTTCCTCCTTCCAAACTCCCCCGCCTCTCTTCCCCTCCTCCGCCTGTTGGGCTTGACCCATCCCTCCGTCGTCCTCGCCACGACCTTCGATGCCGCCCCTGACCTCCCCTCTTCCTCTCCCCACGAATCCCCCGACCTCCCTCCCCTACCTCTGCCCGCCTCCCCTCTCCCCGCCTCACTCCCTCCTTTCCCTTCCACGCCTCCCTCCCCCCTCCTTGCTCGCCTCCTTTCACTGCCACCCTCCCTAAAAAAAAATAAATAAATATGCTCGTCTCACAATTAGAACTGCGATTATGATCGCGGTACTCACAAGATTGCGACAATGATTGCAGTCCTTATAATTAGAGATCGCAATCCTCACAAAAATAGGTTTGTATTTTGACGGAGGGAGGTGGGGAGAAGGAGGGGGAGAGGCGTGTGGAAGAGGGAGAGGAGAAATTTTTCTGTGAACAATAGAGGCGTCTTGGATTTTCCACGAGGACTAATGTGTCCACTCAAAAAATAAGTGAGCAATATTTTTTTTGAGGTGCTTTAATCAAATCCGTCGGTGCCTATATCCGCACTCCTATGCATTGTTTATTTTGTCCTCGAAGTAACATGGTAACAAATAAAACTCGTCAAAAGAAAAAAAAAAGAACTTTTCGGAGTAAACACGTAAACAAATGCAAAAGAAATTTCTTTACATGACACAAACTAGTCTTCTTCCATAATCAAGATTGTTTCGATTCGATTACATGCTATTATTTTTTTATATTACATATTATTATTTGCTCACAAATGTGCCAACCATGAACCTTCAACTTTTCACATTACTGATATTCATTTAATTTTGTTTACATCCATCATAAATCCTTAAGAAAGACTACACATTTTTTTTCTTCCCTTGGGCCCTGATTTGGAGAGGTGCCCCCATTTCTTAAAAGGCCCACTTTCCTCCCAACCCCTTGCAAAGAACCAGGGGCCCACAACAATCCAGTGGGGCCCACGTGTCAGTGGTTGGAGGGACCGCAGACTTTTCTAACGTCCGCATATGTTACGCCGTGCGGTAGGACCAGAAGTGGACCTAAAAATAAAAGGCAGTGGTTTTATCGCTTACGTAATTAATTTTGTCTGAATAAAAAGAGTCAACATAAACCTTAAACTGTCCCGACTTTAGCGAGGTGGTACGTGTCGATCTCCCACCGGTCGAACTTAGCCCATTGCGGGCCCCACGATTGGGATTTTCCCTGCCACGCGATGCACGGCCACAGGGCTATTACGGGCCTGTAGCAGCGTAAATCAAATTTAGAGTTGATGGAGGCCTTTTCTGTAAATTTCAGGGAGGAAGAAGTAGGGGTTCGAATGGGCCAGTTCGGCCCGGGGGACCCGCATGGACCCAGTCCGGGTTGGCCCGGGCTCGTCCCGAACCGGGCCACCCAGGCCGTGTCCAAGCCCGGGCCCGCCCCCAAACTCAGGGCGTGCCCGAGTTTGGAAACCATGGCACGCGGCCTGATCGGGCCAAGCCGCACTCAGGCATACTGCCCAACGGCTAGAAATCTAGTCGTTGGGCTCAAGTTGAGGGGGAAATGTAATTTATTTTTTTTTTACAATCCGCAACGGTATTTTTGGCCTATATTATAGCCGTTGGGGGGTTTTGTAAATTTTTTTAACAACACCCCCCCCCCCCCCCCCCCCCCCCAACGAGAATATTGGCTTTTTTTTTTTTTTTTTTTTTGCAAAAAAAATTTATATTTTAACCACCCCTTCCCGTCTATAAATACTCACTCTTCCTCACTTCATTTCATCACCAAAAAAATCTCTAAAAATCTCTAAAGAAATCTCTTAAATTCTCAAGTGATCAAACTCTCAAGTTCTCTGAAATTCTCAAGTGATCAAGCTCTCTCTAGCTCCTCAAGTGCTCCAGCTCCGTCAATCTCTCTTCAAGTGCTCAAGCTCCCTCAACCTCTACTCAAGTGCTCAAGTGCGCAAAGCTCCCTCAAATTCTTTCACATTCCGGTATTTATATTATTGTCAATTTTAGTTTAAAAATGGTTCACGCTCTTCATCAGCAAGCTCTAGCAATTCTTCTTCTTCTAGGTATAATCGTAATTTAAACTTGACTAGTCAAAAGTGGTATGATTTGCATATGCTTTTATCCGACACTCTAATACTTCCATTTACACAACTAGAAACACCATCCACAAATTTTGTTGTTTCTTCTAAACCACCTTCTACTAATCCACCTTCTACTTCTACTGTCGAAGTAGCAACTTCCATGGTAAAGGAAAATTTGAGGTTTGAAAATTTTTAAAAAAAGAAACTATTAATGGAGTTAGAAAGGTTGTATGTAAGTTTTGTCCTGATGTTTCTTATGCTTTTCCTCAAAATAGTGGAACCGGTGCACTAACTAGACATATTAGGGCAAAACATTCACAGAATCAACAACGACAAACACATATTTCTTCTTTTGATGGCACACTTTAGTTATAATCGTTAAAGAGATAAAACTAATCTAACTAAATATTTAATTCAGGCTGAACAATCTTTTAACTCCTGAGATTAATGCATACTTAGAATTTGAAAATTTTGAGTCTTTGGCCTGGTAGAAATCACAGGAATCGACATAATCATGTGCTTTTCATCATGACGCGTGATTTACTAACCCCTCCTACCTCTATTGTAACTTCAGAATCTGTTTTTAGTACAGCTGGACGAGTGCTGATAGATATGAGGAACCGCCTGACGTCAGAAGTCATTAAGATGAGCTTTTACGGTAAGAATCGGCTCGATGCGGAGACGAGAAGCTAGAATAAAATAGCAGATGAAATCATTGAAGACTCTCCAGAAGATGAGCGAACAAATGAAGATCTTTTGTATTTGTATGTGTGTCAATTTAAACTTCAATTTCAATCTACATACTACATTTATAATTTTATCTTTTTATCTATATTATTCATTTCTATTTGTACTAGATTATTAAAAAAAATTACATTTATATTTTACAACTTGTGCCAATTTTGTCAAAAATTCTAGAAATTTTTAGAAATTTTTATTTTTTTAATTTTAATTCAATTTTTAAAGGGTTTTTAAAAAACCGAGCCAGACCAATCGGGTCTTCGGGCCGTGCCCGAGTTCCCATTGGGGGACCGGGCCGCGCCTCCAAGATTTTGGGGCGGGTCCGGGCTTGGCCTGGCCCAGTTTCCGACCCGCCAGGCTCAGGACGGGCCGGACCCATCCCGTCCCGTTTCGCACCCTAAGAAGAAGTGAAGAACTGGACGCATTCATGATTTGACTGCATTTCACTTTGTTATTGACCTTGATTGATTTACAGTTTGCCCTATCATCAAAACACCCTTCTTTTTCAAGCTTTAGTTCATGCATCCAAAAACAATGGTAATTATCCAATTTTGTTTTCGGTTTAGACACTTGTCATCTGCTTGACGCAGTAAGAGTCAATGACGCATGAGTCAATCTCTTGTTATCCTGATAACTATCAACTCGATCTTTTACTTTATCACACGCATCAAATCAAAACCGGAAAAAAATAAGGTGAGAGAATAAAAGGGTGAGAATCCAATCTCCATGGCATATTTCTAGCACGCATTGTACAAGATAAGTCCAAAAGAAGATTTACATAGAAAGAAATTTTTGCATTCAAGCAACCTTGAACTTGCGGAAAGGCAAGAAACAGAGAGAACAAGACATGTTCATTCATTCATGATTGCTCCATTGAGGGCAAGGAAACTATGTAGAGCTCCAACAAAACTGACTACACAAAGTCCCAACAAAATCAACCATATATGTGTGTGTTGAGACCCCATTGACACAAAAGTAGGAGTTTAGAAAGGAAGCTATCTAACTCCCCATTCTCACTTCTCTCAAGTCTCATCTCCTCATTGCTTGTTTTATTTTTATTAAATTACATAAAACTAACATGTACTACTGAATTTTGCAGCAAGCTCTCCTATTGAATTCAACAGAAAAAAAACTCATTTATTAGCTTAGATATTAGGGAGTTTCTGTCAAATCAAAATAGTCAAGAGGAATTTTCTACTGATTCTTAGATAATACAAGCATCTTCTCCACCAAATCTAGCAAAACTGAAAAAAAATTGCTAGAATACCTTAAGATAGCACAAGAGTATTTTCTTCTGAATTCAACAGGACAAGAGAGTTTTTACTTATTTCAATGAAAAATTGAGGCTTGTTGCTAAACCCTGATACCACAGGGAGGTCAGCATTTCTAAAAGGGTGAAAAAAAGAAATATTGCAAGAAGAAAAAAGACGAATTAAAAAAAATTCATATATAGGAGACCACGAATCTCCCATTAAGCATGGAACATGGAGTGTGGCAAAATGCTTGCTTGTGATGGGAGAAGCCGAGTTCATAGGAATCTCCGAACATCTCATCGAACAATCAATAAGAAAATACAAGAGAAAAAGGAAAAGAGCTCAAAAAAATACCACAGTTCAATGGACTTTGATAGATGCAACAATTGAGGAGGTTCACTTGACTGTCTTGCCTGTTGCCAGGAACCCCTGAAAAAATGGCTGCAAAATGGTTAAAAAAAAAAAAAACAGAAAAGACATTCGCGCATGCCTTTTCATTCAAACATTCTGAGAGTAACAATTACAAATAATCTTCAGTTTTCTTTTTATTGATGGCGAATTAACGATTACAGTTAACAACCACAAACATACATTTCACAATAATGTAAGCCTTACAGGATGCTTTAGTTCGGTAATACCTTTGAACGATTCCGTCATCATTCAATACTTGTCTGCCAAATCAATTGCCGAATCCAATCAAATTGTGACCAAGTCACGGAGGGCAAGAATATTGAGTCCCGTTGAATGGAGGCAAGGGAAGTTCATCTTCTTGCCACTCTTCGATTCCTCTGCCAACCTGCAACATCAACATCGGCTTTCCATGAGCAGCATGCAGGGCTAGAATTATTATGCTCCCCCTTTTCTGGCAGAGGGGACACATATAGAACTTGATGTTTATATTCCATGATAGAGAGAATAAAGTGAAAGTAAGGGATCAGCAAGACAATAAGAAACTAGTTGCAGCAAATCATCAACGAAAATTTTACACAAAAATCATGACAGTGATTATCAAGAAGATTTATGTCAGAACATTCCATCACAGATCCAGATAAAATGTTAGGAGCTTTTCTTACATGCATGATGAAAGAGGGGCTCGCCATTACACCATAATGGTTAATTGACACAAAATACTGGCATGAAGTTCGATCTAGTGCAACCGAGTGACCCCCACTGATGTTCCCAGGACAGGGCCGCGACTCTTTAAGGGTGTCGGCCACAAGGCAAGATATCATGGTTTGAAGTAGAGATTGCGCCGTCTTTTGCACAAAAAGAAATATATATATCAAAATCCAACAACGACGACAACAACAACAATTACAAAAAAGCCTTTATCCCGAAATTTTGGGTCATCAATGTGAATCCTTTTTCTCCATTCAGCTCATAAAGAACATCTGCTTTGTAAAATTAGCATTCAATATACCTTCTTTGCTCTGACTATGATATTTTGCCTTCTTTTGCTGCAGATATGACACTAGGAGCTAGCAACATATGTCTTACTATCTTTGTATGCCCACATCATTTTTTCCCTCTGTTTTAGGCATATATTCATTGTATGCAATTTGCTGACAAAAGTTTGTAACTTTAAAAATACTATTTAATGCATTTCCCAAATATACACCACAAAGGGGAACAGATCTCAAGTTTTTACCCCATAAAATGGGAACAACATTGGAGCAGAACATAGTCGAGTAAGATCCAAAATAAGACTGGCCAAAACTCAAGAAACCTAGTTTGTAGAAAGGAAGAGAGCTAATTTAAGTTCATGCAGCAAAGAACAAATTCTTGAACTTTTCTCTAGGATGAATTGATTGCAAAATCCCCAAATGTAAAGATCCTGACTGTGAGAAATGCTTCGGAAAGTATATTTCATCATTCCCACAGACTTTTTGCTAGATGTCCACATATCCCCTTAACTTTCATAGCTCATGCACCTAAGGACACAAAATTTTACTTGGGAACCTTCATGGATTGTATTCTCACCTTTAACATTTATAGACCAGTCAATCTATTCTCTAATCTCTAGTACTTGTGGAACTACATTGCTAGGAAAAGTACACAAAATTAAATAGTTCTTGTTTTAACTAAAGAAAAACCTAGCTCAGTTGCTCTGACTTGTCCTCAAAACTGCATCGCCCAAAAATACCATAACACGCCTTGGCAGATGAAGCAACTGACAGTTCACATAAATTAAACTAGAAAACCCTGAAATGCCTTCTGAGAGGAAAACTGAAGCTCCAATTATCAATTACGAGGTTACTTCAGATTTCTCCAATCGGAAAAAACTTTTGGATGGATTGGCCTTGTTCCATTCTATAAACGATCGTGCGATGATGGGGGGTTCACAAGCTGCCTTCACCAATCGTGACCACCAAACTCCATCCGACAAATTGATGAAAGCCTGAAATCACTTTTCAACCACTCAAAACATATCTAGCAACATTTATTTCTCTTTTCATCAGAATCACGTCCTATTACTCTGGAACCTTGCACATCTTTTCAGTTTGGTGTCTGATCAAAGGCCAACAATCATCTAAGCATTGTACAGAATGAGAGAACTATTCACGGCAACGGTATACACAAGTATCATTTTGGGTGGAGAGACAGTCGTGTTCTCTCTAGTACCACATATATTGCTTGGGGTACAGATATGCCCTCTTCTGTCCCAGAAATTCATTGACCCAATCCACCAAATTACTCATCTAAAAGTATTTCATCTTCACCCAAGATCTAAAGTGCTCACCTTCTACTGAAATTGTATATTTTAAGTGAGAGAGTCTAGTCATAGTTGAAAGTGTCAAATTCTCAATGTATGTACAAACAATTGAAAGTGGTCTTGAACAAAGATCTGTTGTATGGTTATGTGGTCAAAGTGTTGAACAAAAATCTAACTAAGCCGGAAGGTTAATTATATATTTTTCCCTCCTCCTTCATGTTCACAAGTTCAAAGAGCGAACACACACAGTTGAAAGAGTGCTCACACATGGGCATAAACACACACACACACACACACACACACACACACACAAGTTCAGTACAAAAGCATTTTCTTTGCCATATCATGCTGTCTTTGAATAATAGGAAGAAAAAGCACTCTTCCTCTGCTGACACAGAAATTCATTGACCCAATCCAGCAAATTACTTATCTAAAAGTGTTCTGTTCTCACCGTAAAATCTAAAATGTTTACGTTCTACTTCAATTGTATATTTAAGAGAGAATGTCTAGTCACAGTCGGAAGTGTCAAAGTTTCAATGTATACAAACAATTGAAAGTGATTCATGCAGAGGTATTCTTACATAGTTATATGGTCAAAGTGCTGAACAACAATCTGAGTGAGCGGATTCACAGAAGTGCACAAACAGACAGGCATGCCCCACACGCACAACACAAGTTCATTCAACTATCCTTCTGAAAGCCAAGCAACTTCGCGTTACCTGCCACTGTTTCAACTCATATTTGAAGAGCAGGAAACACGCATGATTACCTACCAAAAGAGTTATCCTTCATTTGGCCTTCATTTATGATCTTCCAAAGAATCCCTCTTCGCGTAATCTACAAGAACATGTGAAATCTGTCAGCTGAATTGGACTTGTTTTGCAATATTTTTGAAACAAAGCCTAGGTTCAAGTTTCAAGGCTTGAAGACTGGTTATAGGTTCTAGCTTTGAATCTCATGGTGCCATATTTCCCTCTACAAATAGAAATTGTCTATTTTATCATTTAAAAGACATATATTAAAAGAAATCTATTTCGTAAGTAAAAAGAGACTCTTCTGGAAAGTTTCGAGGTTCAATTTTTTACCTCAAAATGATGTCTAGTAGAAAAATTCTTCCATGATTTCCCTACTATTAAGAGTAGTATTAGGATTAGAATTTACTGAGATTTTTTTTATTATTAATGTATTCTTGTATAAGAATTGTATTAGAATTTCTCCTTATCAATTGTATCCCTATATAATATGCAATTCAGTTTTCTTCTTCTTCAATTATTGTAACACCTACTATTTAAAAGGCGATTTCCTCTAATAACAATATCGACTCTACTTCTTTTAATCATTTGATTTGAGGCTCAAGGTCGAGCCTTTTGCCATATTATGTTGCTGTAATTATCTTTGCAATTGCAATTGATGCCACTCTTATCAACCAGTAGTCAATCCCTCCTTTCAATGTAAATAGGGATCCAAGCAAAGAGTTCTCCACACTTTTAGTTTGAGATTACCTTCTATAGTTTGTCTTCATGGAGCCTAGCATCCACATATGTTAATGACTATTTTTGCACCCATAAATTACTGCAAGTTCATCAATTAAAATAAAAAATGGGTGGCCAGATTTATATGGTGGGAACAATTTGTATGCTTTGATACCAATTGTTGTAAATTCAGGGGACGCCCCCCCACGACCGGATCGACTGAGGCGGCGCAGCGGAAACAAACCACATGATCTATAAAGACAACGTGAAGAAAAAAGGAAGAAGATATTCCAAAATAGATCGAAAGCTAACTAACAATATAACATAGTTCCACCGATCAAACAGATTGTGTATACGTCCACGCAAGAAGGGAGGAGAAACTTTATTAAAATTTTAGGAAAGTACAATAAGAATTACTTACGCCTCACGCTGAGAATATTATAAGCCCTTAATGATCGCCAATAATAACGAACCCTTGTGGATAAGTTTCTCTCACGAATCTCTCACCTAGATAAATTACACCCTTTGAAATTACAAATTCATTGGGATTCTCTTGGAATACATTGAAAGGCACCCCATAAGGAGTTATTTTTAAACCACAGAACTCTTCTAGTTATAAACAAACTCTAACATTCAGATTAAAGAAAACTTGAATCCAATTCGAACTCAAAATAGATCCAGAAAAGGAAACTGTCAGATCTGACATTAATCAACCTTCATGACGTATTCACGTCATAATTCTAACAATCTCCTCCTTGACTTGAATACGTCCAACTCTGAGAATAGCCACCATACTCAATGTGCTCGCATCAACGCACAATTAAACAAACTTGACTTCATCTCGATCTCACTCCCTCTTCTCCAAACCCCCTGATGGGGTTCACAATTTGATTAGATCGAATAAGTTCAGGCCCAACCTGAACTTTATCACCCAACGATTTTCTTGATCCACACAAGATTTATGAGATTTTGCTCCACCATAAGAATAGCGATCTGGATTACCTTGTTGCGCACTTAGTCCCAATATTTCTTCAGGTACAACTGAACATCTGAGATCGTAACCATCGTAGTCTCTGATTGTTCTACAATCGTCGCTTCTGAAGCTGAGGATAACTGTAATCCACCAACTGTAACTTTTGAATTTTACAGCCTATACACATTGTCGACACATTCAGCCTGAAACATCACATGGGCCTCTTTGAAAACTTTCATAAGATGACCTTTCAAACTGAAACAGGAGCCTTCACATGAGAGATGAGATTGTACCTTAATTTAAGAACATGACGGATGCCTTGAAGAGTAGCGATGCATCCATCATGAGACTGAAACTAGATTGTTCCTTCACCAATCACTTTGTTTGTAGTAAAATTTCCCATAAAGACTTCTCCCTCTTGAACTGAAGTGTATGAGGAGAACATCTTCCAATTGGCACTGATATGCTGTGAATATCAATAATCTATGACCCATCTATCTTTGTTACCAACTGATCGGTTTGTAACAGATAGAACATCATACTGTTTTTTATCTCCTCCAGCTAGTTTAGTGACTTTAACATCTGGCTGTTTCTTCTTTCGAAGCCAACACTCAGATCTAATGTGCCCTTTCTTGTGACAATAATTGCACATCAAATTCTTATGTTTTGAGTTACCCGTGAAACTTTCATTATTACACTTCTCCTTTGAATAATGAACTTACTAAGAATCATGATGATGAGACTCACCAGTCAACTGGGTATCAATTTAATTCTTGTTGAGCAGATGCTCCTTGATCTTGATTCTTAACTTGCCTCCATAAATGTTAGCTTCCGTAAAGCTCTTATATAAAGATGATAAAGAACACAGTAACAAAAGTGCTTGAACCCCATCTTCTATCTTAACCTCTATCTTATCTAAATTACTAATTATAGAAGAAAATTCTGTAATGTGAGACATGATAGGTGTAACGGTCCCAGGTTTAATTACCTCAAATTCCATAGTCATCAACCTTATTGCTCGTTAATCAGAATATACTAAAGAATTTTGGCAATATCTCCTCTGAAATGTAGACTCCATCTTAATACAATAATTAGATTTCGGCTAACATCAGCCTACTTATAGATCTCATTTTCATCATATAGTTCATCCTAAGGTCCATCAAATAAACATATACATAAGAGTGCTTCCGTGATATAGTATTCTAACTCATAGTGACTAATAACATCAGAGTTTACAAAAAGAATCACATTCTACAATAAGTACATACGTCATCTCAGGAGAACATCCTTGCAGCTCTAAGTCGGACCTTCGCATTGCCGTGACCTGAAAATATCAATCTGTGGTGGGGTGAGCTCAACAGCTCAGTGAGTGAAGTCATTCAAATTAGAGTTTGTATGATACTATCATTTTACTTCAAGTATTATGCAGTTGAGCGATATCAAATCAGTTTCAATACTTTCCACTTGTGGTTGATTCTGCAGCTTATGAATCACAGACTCTTTCTATTATCTGATACTTTCTATATGTATTCTTCTGGGTACACGTGACCAATATTTTAATACAAACAATCTCATAAATTTTGCAATATTTGACCTACTCGTTAGTCTCTTATAGTCACCTTTTCGGTTTCCAGTTTATAACATGTTCGTATTTCATATATATAGTCATGGTCACAACACAACTTTTGAAGAGCCTAATCTTACTCACTAGATTAGTTACAGTTCAATATTGCACCTTCCTTAATATACATATGACATCACACACACTACTCATGATAGTATCCAATTATAATTGTTTTCATACATGAAGAAATACGAGACACTCACATCCATATACTGGATGTCACAAAACCTATTTGCCCAATGACATAGACAACTATATGCATACACTAGGTGCCATACATATTAACATCCTTAATTCAGATATTATAAACAATCATATTCATAAACCGGATATCATAATCAATCATATGCATATACTAGGTACCATACCTATTAACATCCATAATTCGGATGTCATAAACAATCATATCCATATACCGGATATCATAAACAATCATTCAAGCATACTTCAATAAAATAATATCAATACTCTCCTTCGATCACCTCCGGTTCAACCCGGTCCCTTCCTCCAATACGTTATACCACGTATTATTCTACCATTCGATCACCTCCGGCTCAACCCGGTCCCTTCCTCCGAACGTTATACCACGTATTATCCCCCCTTCGATCACCTCCGGTTCAACCCGGTCCCTTCCTCCAAGTATGCAATAATCATATCCTTTATGTAATAACCACATGCAAGGATTTATAAGACAATGTCAACATAAAGATTCACATGATTCCTACTTTACATGATGCCAATATTAAGAAAGACATTAACATGTAT
The DNA here is from genome assembly GCA_038442645.1 of Agave tequilana. Classification (NCBI taxonomy): domain Eukaryota; kingdom Viridiplantae; phylum Streptophyta; class Magnoliopsida; order Asparagales; family Asparagaceae; genus Agave; species Agave tequilana. Next base: position 70,021 of record JAVJIF010002984.1, read on the forward strand.
AAGTAACCACTTATTAAACTAACAACATGCAAGCCTTTTTAAGATAACCAACATGTTATATCATTCCAATATATGTGTAGCCAAATATGTACATGAAGTCAAGTATGATCATTCATAAAACTATTTCTTTTTAAGAGGCATGTGTTAGACTATTATGCATACACAATAACGTGTCGATCATGCACCCATGTAAGCATTCAACTTAATGAACCCCAATATCTTACCGTCAAGTTCTGACTCGTAATATCAGTATTCACTTTTCCTAATCATACTACTTATTCACCTTTTATCATTCAATTAACATTCGGGGTTTGTCATCATTTGCCTCTTTTATCCTCAGGCAAACTGCCTATTGGTTACAACTTGATTTAATTCAGAATCTTCTCATTACTTCTGATACAAGTGATAGTTACACGATAATTCTGATATTCATGAATTATTACACTTTCAATATCATAATTATCCTTTATTTCAAGTAAGGACTGGTTTTAGTACTTTTATTTGGTACAGCCCAAATTTACCCCAGGTTCCACCAATACTGGTGTTAACGCTACTGACTTCTATATAGCATGTTTTGTTATTGCTTACTTCTATCTTCTAGTTCCAAACCACACAGTCATTTACTAGTCAAATCATCATCTGCGTTCGCATATGAATCAAACCACACACATATGTACATGCGTACACATACACATATCACTTACTCATACTGGATTACTAATCTCATTGACACGTCGTTCAATCTTTCGTCTGTATTACTAACTTTCAATTATTAAGGTAATTATCTAACTCTTACCAGTTAGACATAATCGGTGTCACTATAAAGATGTGACTTCCAAGCCTAATAGAGGATTCCAATGTTCTACTAAATCAATTGCAAGGATACTTGAAAGTGTTCGGTGTATAGAGTAGGCATACCAAAATACTAGTTTAATGCTATCGGTATTTGTTTCGTTGATATCGAATTACCCATCATAATCGATATACTTAATATTAAGTTGTCAGATTTACTCAATACTGACTCTAACAGGTTTTCACCAGTTTAATTACTCGCTTGATACTTATACAACATCATCAGTCGCCCATTATCTGATAATCATCAGACCTGATCTTATTCAGTAGTTTTTCATAAATAATCATTAATCGCTAAAAGTACAATATCCACTTATGTGTTCTGGTTCAAAAGTTTTATTCTTTCACCTCTCATTGAGTTCGATAAATTTTAGTTATTTATCTATCAAATTGCTTTCAGTTGCTACCGATTAACAACTTAATCGATATATAATCATGTAGGTCACCAGCTGACCCTTGCTGCCTCAAGTGTGCTAGTTGATACACAAAATCACGTTATGAGCACATATATATATATCATGAAACACGACAAATACGAAAACAGTATTCGCAAGATTAATACTCAATATACTACATAATGTTTGAGTATCCCGTGTACTTGGCTTAACAATAAGCTTTTGATGTTCAAGCTATTTATCAAGCATGTTCGATAGTGTTAGGAATTCATTTGCTCTAATTCAGTTCATTATCAACTACTTTGATCAGTTCCATCATTATCGGTTCACGTTCACAATTGCTAATTAACTGAAGTGTCCCGATCCATCCGAGTTATCAATATTAACAAAACCTTCAATAGTTAAATCAATACACTATTTCTATCATACTGCACCAATTTCATATATCCCAATTGACATAGTTTTCTATATCACGGTTACATCGAGTTACTCGAAGATAATTTCCAATTTCATTTGCTTAGTTCAATTCAAATATCAACTTTGGATTCTGCTTATACCAGTATCAACATAACCAATTCTATAATTATCCAATCATAGTTGATGAGTCTCAAGTGATCTTTTATCTTAACTGATTTCTAATTATCACTTATTAATAAATAAACATTCATGATCTATAATCGATTTCCCATTGTCACTGTTTAATCTACTCACCGGGTACACCGGTGTTAACCAACCACCGTCCGATTATTATTATCCATAACTATAAATTTCGTAATGACTTGAATATCACTTGCATATAATATCAATCTTCACTTACAAACCATCATTCTTATCTTACTAGTTAATACACATGCAATACAGTGTTTAAAGGAATCAAGGGTAGACTTTACCCACTTAACAATTTCCAGGTTACGTAACTTCAATACTCATCACAGACGGATAGATGGTATTAACTGAAGATTTATACTTAACAATTTCTATCAAAGCCCAGTGTTTAGTTATTCGGTTCTAAATTCTAATAAATACTCGCAACATATACATCATGTTCAGAAACTCACAAACGTATAACTCATGCGGTATTTATCTATGTTCACTCATATTAATACATATTCAAGAACTTACCGATCATGTCTATACGAATTATAAACAGCAAGGTCACAATTTGGTATCATACCCGTGTTATGTTCACATACATAACACACCCGTGATTCATTATTCGGATACCCTATTTGGATTTCGGTTCCATAACACCAATTCACTTTTACCATAACTTTCACAATCATCTATTTAATGATGTAATCTCTTAGTTTAAATGAATCCATATTATCAATATTTTCCCAATAACAATTATTTCTAAATTGGGGAAAAACAAGATTTAAGTTAGGACTTCCACTCACCGGGTATACCGATAATTTTTGAACACCTGATACCGTATATTGATATACCAGATGTGTAGCTCTCGTTTTCACGATCACAACGGCTCAAGAATCGTCTGAATCCGACTTCGGATGGCCAAGATATCGTTCGAAAACCAAAACCAATATAAAAGGTTAGATACGTAATAACTGAAAATATTCGGGGGGCTGTTTGTAATTTTTCAGGGCCCTAAAATAATTATTCAGTCTCACAGGGGTTTAAATGAAATTTATCTCATAAAATGAACGGGTTGGGTTCTTAATGGGTCGGGTTTGGGTTGAACCCGAAACCCAAACCCACACTCTAATCTCTTCTTCTCTTCTCTTTTCTTTTTTTTTCCACTGCACTGCAGCAGCAGCCGCCGCTGCTGCTGCTCCCCAGTGCACCCGCCGCCCGGCCGGTGCGCCCGCCCGCCCGGCGCGGCCACCTCGCCGGCGCTAGCACCGGCGCCCCTGGCCGCCGGAGAGTCCCACCAAGAGAGAGAGAGAGGGAGAGATAGATGGGAGGAAGAGAGGGAGAGATGGGGCCTGCTGCCCCCGCCCCCACTGCCGGCCGCCGTGCCTGGCCGGCCTCCGGCGCCGTCGGCGCCTGGTCGGCCTCCGGCGTACCGCCGGCCAGCACCACGCAGAGAGAGAAAGAGAGAGGATGGGGGGATGGGGGAGAGAGAGTAAATGAGGGAGAGAGGGAATAAGAGTGGGAGAGAGTGAACGGGGGAGAGAGATTTTATCTCTCTTCCCTCCCCCCACCTACTCCCCCATACCTCCCATACCCATTAAATAAATTCTTATTATTATTATTTTTTTATTTTCATTTTCTCTTCTTTCTCCATCTCCTCAATATATCAATACAAACCATAATTAAGGTTAAATACCAATATCCAGTATTTATACGAGTATTTCATGCAGTGCATACACCCGTCCATTTCCATATACTTTTCATATCAATTAATCTGGTATGATTTATAAAAACTTTAATCCATTCCGGATTTCCACAATAAATCACCGAACATTATTTAATACAGAAACAATTAGTTTAAAATTATAAGAATTTACGATAAATATTATTAACCCAGAGTTTACCAATCCGGATGTTACAATAGGTGTACCTTCATGCATGCGAAGAAGAAAGAGACACTGCTTTAGAATCAACTGATTCGCCAATGACTTTTTCAGATAGTGGTCTTGAAGTCGTTCCCACAATGAGGATGTTGTTTTCTCCGTAAAAAACTCATTTAACACTTCGTCTGTCAAGTAAAGTTGAATAGTCGTCAAGGCTTTCTCATCCAAATTCTGCCAAGTTTTTTTCATTCATGTCTTGAGGCTTTTTCTCCTTTTCAAGTAGTGTTTTCTTCAAACCGCACTGGATAAGAATGACGTTCAACCTAATTTGCCACCTACTGAAATTGATGACGCCAACAAACTTTTGAATATCGAACTTAATCGCAGACATCTTCATATTGACTTTGCTCTGATACTAATTATTGTGATTTTAGGGAATGACGCCCCCATGACTGGATGACTGGGGCGGCGCAGCGGAAATAAAATCAAAGGATCTACTAAGGCAACGTGAAGAAGAGAAGAAGAAGAAAATATTTCAAAGTAGATAGAAAGTCAACAAACAATATAACGTGGTTTCATCGATGAAACAGATCATGTATACGTCCAAAGGAGAAGGGAAGAGATTCTTTATTAAAACTTTAGAGAAGTACAATAAAAATTACTTGCATCTCACGCTGAGAAGATTACAAGCCCTTGATGGTCGCCAAGAACAACAAACCATTGTGGCTAAGTTTCTCTCACGAATCTTCACCTAGATGAATTATACCCTCAAAATTACTAATTCATTGGGATTATCTTAGAATACAATAAAGGTCACCCTAAGGGGTTATTTATAAACTATATAACTCTCCTACTCCTAAATAAACTCCATCAATTAGAAGAAAGGAAACTTGAATTCAACTCGGACTCAAACAGATTCAGAAAAGGAAACTGCTAGATCCGATATTAATCAACCTTTACGACGTATTCACGTCACAATCCTAACATTATAGATAATTGGAGACTTCTGGGGAATCCTAACAAACACCAGATTCTTAGGACAATAGAAACGGAAATGTGATCAATTTGGTTCCAGCATAAATGAGATTCAATATACTTAACTATATGTAAGTGTGGTCCATTGTAATTATTGGTAAATCTATTTATCTCTATCAACTTACTGGGCAATGTTGTCTTCGTATTTCATATTTTCTACTCTTGATTGCTAGTGCAAGCTTCCATGCTCACCTAAAAATTCACAACCAAGTTTTTGGTGACACCATATCATTTAAACAAAAAGATTACAGATATATAGACCCAAATTTAAAATTTTATAACTATGAATCGAATCTTTTAGATGTATAATTAGGCAAATTAAACTTGTACACACATTAGGTTACCTGTAAGCTGGTTGAGCACATCCTTATATTACATGAAATAGTAATAATAAAGTGCATGGGTGATCATATTCAAGAGGAACAAGAAAATGACCTTGGGTGATTGCTCTCAAGTATACTTGGAAGTTATGAAAGCTTAGAGCAATCAGGGCATATAATGCGGCCTTTAGATTGACATTTGGTGCATGGTGTTGATATAGTTGACACTCGTCCCTCTTCAAGAGATTGAAAAAGATCATCCATCGTGCTGAAATCAAAAAGTCTTCCTGTCTTCACTAAGCCCAGTCCTTTGCATTGTGAGCATGCAATCATCCTAAGGTCGCCACATTTTTTACAGAGTACCAAGGAATTCTATAAAATTAGGTGAAAGATGTAAAATTTATACAACTAAAAATATATCCATACTTCTCTATGTGTAAGATGCAGATATACTTCTCAATTCTCGGTCTTGCACAATCACAAAAGGCTTCATCACTAGGGTAAAGTGCCACCCACTTGGCAGGTATCTCTGGCACTTGCTTACATATACTAAAACTTGTGATTTATGGCATGCACGCGATACCATTGAATGAGAAAGCATTCTCCTACAATGCAAAGTGAAGGTGAAAGAGCCATAACTAGAGGTAGTGCTAAACTATAGTTTCAGCATATATTCGTATTTGAAATGATACATAGATAAGCTCTGAGCAGAAGAATTGCCATTGAAGCAGATAACTCTTTTAATGTTATACAGCCTAATCAAAGTCCATTGGAAACTGACGATTTCCAGTAGAAGACAAAGATAAACACAAGAGACATGAGGAAACCACATTCTCTAATCCCTTAGTTCTACATTATTTATATGATTACCATACACATGATGTATCTTCTTAATCATTCGTTAGCACGAACAGACAAGAGATGGTTCATGAGCATTGCAAGGAAGCAGCTTATAAAAAGGAGACCAATAACATCAATTAATGTTATATCCAAGGAAATATAATCATCATATAACAAGTAATAACCTATTAAGTAGAAATCATGATCACCGTATGAGATCTACTATATATTCTACAAGTAAATGATCTCCGAAGCTTCAGTACCAAACTTCAGCTCCCGAATATTTAAGTGGAAAATTTGAGGGTAGAGGAATGAACTGTTAGGATTATGACGTGAATACGTCATGAAGATAGTCAATTAATGTCAGATCTGACAGTTTCTTTTTCTGGATCTGTTTTGAGTCCGAGTTGGATTCAAGTTTTCTTTACTCTGATTGAAAGTGTTTTGAGTCCAAGTGGATTCAAGTTTCTTTTATTCTAATTGAAAGAGTTTGTTTAGGACTAGGAGAGTTCTATGGTGTATAAATAACCTCTTAGGGGTGTCCTTCAATGTATTCCAAGAGAATCCTATGAATTTATAATTCCTAATGGTGTAATTCATTTAGGTAAGAAATTTGTGAGAGAAGTTTAGCCACAAAGTTTCTCTGTTCATGGCGGCCATAAAGGGCTTGTAACTTCTCAGCGTGAGGTGTAAGTAATTCTTATTGTACTCTCCCAAAGTTTTAATAAAGTTTCTCCCTTTCTCCCGTGGACGTACACATGATCTGTTTGATCGGTGTAATCACGTTATATTGTGTCAACTTTCTATCTACTTTGAAATATCTTCTTCTTCTCTTCTTTAAATTTTCTTAGTAGATCCTGTAGTTCGTATCCGCTGCGCCACCCCAGTCGATCCGGTCGTGGAGGCGACCTCCCTTGAAATCATAACAATTAGTATCAGAGCATATAGATTATTTACCAACATGAACTACTTGAAATATACCTAAAAGGCTAAAAAAAACAAAATACTACAGAACTTCTAAATGAGAATAAAATAAAAGAACCAGGAACAGCGCGCGGCAAGTAAATCAAATTGAAATGCAGAGGATAGACATAAATGAGAGAGCAAGACAGGAAAAATGGGTTGAAGTTAAGCAACCAAGCGATACTAAGTATTTAAAGGGTTCAAAACCCAAATTTTCCACAGGAGTTAAGGAGAAGGACAACCAAAACCACAAATTTTAAAACTACAAATCAAAGAAATTGGAGGATAATTGGTGGGTTATGGAATTAAGGGTCATGTTACAATATTTTAAACATAAACTATGAGAATCTAATTTCCAATATGTAATACTTGTCGATTGAAAGTAAGTTGAATGAACGAAGCAAACATCAGATGCTTGGCCAATGTTGAGGAGCAACAAACTGGAACTCTTGTGATGCAAATGTTTCTCATATAGAGAAGGCACAAGAAAATAAAAACAACCAGTATGAATATTATTATTTTCGAGAAGAAGAAAAGCAGTATATAGTGCTTGAGATAACCATCAACAATAAAGCTGATTTGGAAATACTTACAAGGTGGCCTATTAGCTCAGTTGGTTAGAGCGTCGTGCTAATAACGCGAAGGTCGCAGGTTCGAGACCTGCATGGGCCAGGTTTTTTCATTTTATATGAAACACCCTAAAGCCCTTGCAAGGAAGTGGGCGGAAGTAAGGAAATAGGGAAGTATAATTGCTCACTTCCCTATCTATCCAAACACCGGAAAAGAAAATAAGAAAACTTCTTTTCCTTTTATCTTTTCTCTTTTACACAACTATTTCCTCACTTCCAAAGTGCTACAGTTAATTTTGTGGTCATGTAAATCTCATTTGTAATAAATTATAGCACAAAACAGTTAATTTTTGATCATGTAAATCTCACTTGCATTCTAATTACAATCTATTTTTTATTTTTCTTAATTAATTTTTATTTTAATATTATTTTACGATCAACTTTGTGGTCAACTTTTCTACTTCCACTTTCACATTACCATCCAAACAGCGGAAAAGACAAAATATTTTCAAACCACACTTCCCAACAACATCCAAACACCGGAAAACTTACTAACCAATTCCCAAGTTCCAAAGGGAATTATTACTGCTTCCTCAATTCCTCACTTCCTCACTTCCACCCTTAACCAAACAGGCCCGGTCTTCTGGGCCTATTTATAATCAAAATTACATTTTGGCTAAAAATAATCAAAATCAAGACTAAATTAATTTGCCTTTCCTCAAAAATAAATGTAATACCCCGTTCCTGGAATACGTACTTAGTTGCGTATTCAGATTTTCGATCGTATTTTTCGATTTGTTTTCTGTATTTATTCTGTATTATGAATTCCTTACATGATTGTTTTGTCTTGGTTTTGGATTCGTGGATTCGGAGTCAACCTTGGTTTGAACCGAAGGCCCGAATCCCAGAGTATTGCTCGGTTTGGACAATTCCACTATTCCGATTTGACCGATTTCTGTTTCAAACATCATTTTCCAATATTCTAGATTTAATGTGATTTTCTGGATTTTTCTGGAATTAAAAGGAATATTTTCAAAACCGGTGTCGGCCAGTGCCGCTGACCGATTCCTGGATTTTTAATTCTTAAACGGTTTGGAATTTCTAAATGATCCTTTAGACATTATTACTTAGAATCATATTTTCTACCTACATTCTTTTCTGGGGATTTTATGATTTTATGAAAATTCCACCGGAGTCGGCAGTTAGCTGGTTCCGGGATTTTTAGTTTTAAAACTATAAAGTATTTCTTAAAACGGCTTTCACGATACATCTTATAATATCATTTTCTATCTAAATTCATTTTTTGAGATTTTCCAGAATTTATCGAAAATTCACCGGTTTTGGTGTCGACCGGTACCGCCGGAAGATTCCAAGATTTTTAATTTGAAATCTGCATTGTATTTCTCGAATCCGATTTCACCGAGCATCTTAAAATATTATTTTCTATTTTTGAGGATTTTTCGGAACGATTCCGAAACAGTCGGATTTTTACCCTATTTTAATAATATTATTTTTTGTTGTTTCTCTTCCCCCAATTCTCTTTTTCCCTCCCCCCAAAAGTCAACCTGCCACATCACCTCCTCCCATCACATCTCAACCACTCCCATCACATCAATCATTCCTTAATAAATAAACCCCCTTTTTCTTTTCTTTCTCTTTTTCCTTTTTCTTTTTCTTTTTTTCTTTCTCTCTCTCTTCTCCTTCCTCTCTTCTGCGGGCCCAGCGAGGCCGCCACCTCCCTCCTCCCTCTCCGGCGCCGTGGCGGAGCTGACCGCCGCCGGCACGACGCCGGCGGCCTTGGGCGCGGCCAGGGGGCCTCGGCCCCCTGTGCGCTGTGCAGGGGAGGGGCAGAGCCCCCTCTCTTCTCCCCTTCACTCCCCTCTCTCTCCCTCTCTGTTGAGCACGCCGGCGGCCAGGACCGCCGCCGGCGGCCCCTGTCTGTGGAGGGGAGGCGCAGCCTCCCCTCTCTCCCTCTGATTGGGCTCGCCGGCGGCCCGGACAGCCGCCGGCGGCCACTTCGTGTGGAGGGGAGGCGCGGCCTCCCCTCTCTCCTTCTCTGTTGGGCGCGCCGGCGGCCAGGACCGCCGCCGGCGGCCCCTGTGCTGAGAGGGGGGCAAACCCCCTCTCTCTCTCTGTGTTGCAGGGGGGCAACAGCCCCCCTGGTTGCCTTGCTGGAGGGGGGCAAAGCCCCCTCCTGTGTTTCATTTGAGGGGGCAGCCGCCCCCTCCTCTTCCGGTGGCCGGCGCCGCCCGGCGCCGCCACTTGGCCGGCGGCCAGGCCGGGCACCCCCAGCAGGGGGGTGCTGTGCGTAGATCCAGAGAGGGGCAAAGCCCCTTCTCTGTTTCTCTCCCTCTCTCTCTCTCTTGGATCCCTCTCTCTCTCCTGTTTCTCTCTCCTCTCTTTCTCACTCTAGCTCTCTCTCTCTCTCTCAACCGCACCCTCTCTCTCTCCTGATTCTCTCTCTCTCTCATCATCTCTTTCTCTCTCTAGAAATCTCTCCTTCTCTCTCTAGAAATCTCTCTCTAGATTCTCTCTCTAGAAATCCCTCTTTCTCTCTCTTCACTTTCTCTCTCTAAAAATCCCACTTTCTCTCTCTAGACTTTCTCTCTCTACCTACTCTCTAAAATCCCTATTTTCTCTCTCTAGAATATCCTTTCTCTCTCTACATTTTCTCTCTCTAGAAATCACTGTTAGTCGACTACCCATTTCATCTAGTCGACTAACTTTTCCTGAGCCAAAACATCAACTCTCTGTATCACAGATTTAGTCGACTTAACATAACTGTTAGTCGACTTGTCATGTCTGTTAGTCGACTACTCGATTCATCCAGTCGACTAACTCTTCCTGATTCCAGAATCCCAACTCTTGGCCCCAGTCGACTTAACCAATTATTAGTCGACTTAGGACCCTTAGTCGACTACACCCTTGACCCTAGTCGACTAACCTTCCCTGAACCTGAAACCCCAACTTTCTGTATCTCAGTTCTAGTCGACTTGACCTTACTATTAGTCGACTTAGAGTATCTGTTAGTCGACTACCTATTTTACTCCAGTCGACTAACTTTTCCTGAACCAGAAATCCAACTCTCTGGATCACAGTCTTAGTCGACTACCCCATCTTCCTAGTCGACTAACCCCTCTATTAGTCGACTACCCTGTCCACCTAGTCGACTAACTTTACCTATCTGTCTTAGTTGATCCCTTCCTTGAACATGAACCTTACCCCCTAGACTTATATCACATCTTGGTGTGGCTTGACTTGTCACTTGACAAACACCATCTTCACTTCCCTTCTCTCTTTCTCTCTCCTCCTCACTCTACATATTTATATATCCTATTTTATGGCGTGCCCCGGATTTCGTGGATTTCGGACCTTTCGGCTTTTCGGTGATGCAGGCGAGTGTTCTCACTCGCTACCCTCTTACTTCTTATGTCATTGATTATGCGCATGTTCTTGCTTTAGCTTTCATGTATTTTATTTCATGTGCTATGACTTTTATTGCTTATACCATGCGTGGCCGACCCTTCGTGGTCGTGGACTTTGGATTACTTTTATGTTACACTTGCCCTACTACTACTTTAGACTTGCTAGTTGCATGTTTCCTTTTAACACATGTATATCACCTGACATCTAGAGTGTTATCACCTGACCACCTGACATACTACTATTTGGCTAGACCCTCTTGGTATGACCTGACTTACCCAGACTATTATCAATCTCTTGACATAACTTGCCACCTGATTATTATCCATCTCATGTTATGTTTGGTTGTTTGCTTAATATCACCGTCCTATCATGCTATCACTTTATACCCAGCATGATGTACTTGACTTGTGATTGTCATCTTTACGGGGACTTGACTTATTATCCTGTATCATGATCAGTGACATGTATATTGTATTCCTGCTTTACATGCAGTGACCTGACTGTATAGTACTCATGCACTCCAGATTTCCTGATCATGTCCTGATTCTATTATTCCCGTAAAGTGATAATTAAACTAATGAATCCTAAAATGTACCAACTTGTATTGGGTCGGGGGAAACATGCGGATATCGATATGTGTTCGTGTTTACAGTGGCATTAGGTATTGTGCACTCATGTTCCGGTCTGACCTGTGGGCCTCCAGGGGACCGAGGGGAGAGCTGGCTCCCTTATTCCTGTATGATAGGGCATACATAAGCCCCTCCTGTTAGCCTTGCGGCAGGTTCCGTCACCTAGCAACGGAACAATCCTGGGCCGTGGTCCCGGGTATGTATGTAACGCCCCGATCCCGCGGATACGGGGACGTCACTGCAACGTATATACGTAGGTCCGAACTACCCTCCCGTATATACGCTAAGCATCAGTACAGACAAGAATCAGAGTACGGAAGCAAATGGTGCATTATACATTCCAACACATATATACAATTACAGAATTATCACCAGTAGTGATCTAATATTACATGAATATCATATCACTAATATGCGCAAATGCGAGAGTACAAAAGATATGCAATATATGTGAACGGTACAAAAGGGAGCTCACATACAAGTATACAAGGAAAAGTACAAGTATGAATAGAAAAGGGCACTCACGAGTTTAAAAAGGAAAACTCGAGAGACTCACAGGGGGCCTGGAAGGATGGAGCTCTGAAAGGTCGGCTGAAGATCCACGCTACTGCTGCGTTACTCTGAACACACGCTCCTAGCTCCAAGACCTGGACGTGAGAATCCAGGGGAGTCAAATAATACTCCCCAGGCGAGTGTAGAAGCAAAACCAAGTGGTGAAGCAGGGTGAGCACAATAATGCATATATCAAGAAGGAAATACTCAGGAGGTAGATGGGCTAGAGCAGGTATGAATAGATATGGCATGATAATCATAAAACAGGAAATCAGAATAAAACCAAGGACGAGCTACAAGGTAGTCATATCATAATACTCATAAACATGAAATCCGATATAAAGTCCGGGAAAAGCAAATACGGTAAGGCACAGCACAAATTCATAGCTATTTAAGATGTAGGCTTTGGTATGCGTCCCATTCCACATACCTCTACTTACAACTTAAAGAGCCGGTTATTATGACACTTTATTATTACTCGTCTTGCCCATATATCTCGGTATGTGTCTCGGTGTACGGCCAACTCACATACATCCATATATAAGCAAGTCGAGGTTGTTATTGGAAACAGCGGGGGTATCAACGAACTATGTTTACAGTGGGTCCCGTGCATGCCCGGGACCACGGTCCAGGGTGTTCCGTTGCATGGTGACGGAACCAGCCGCAAGGCCTAACAGGAGGGACTTATGTATGCCCTATAATAATGAAGCCAGGAATAAGGGAGCCAGCTCTCCCCTCGGTCCCCTGGAGTACCACAGGTCAGACCGGAAATATAGTGCACAACCTAAAGCCACTGTAAACACGAACACATATCGATATCCGCATGGAGACAGTCGATTTTCTACCTTATTATTATATTATTATTTTTTCTTAATCTTTCTTTCTTTCTTTTCCTTTCTTTTCCTTCCTTTTTCCCACCAACGCCACCTCACCCCCCTCATTAAATCCCTCTCCCATCCATCACTCCCTATCACCCTCTTTTTCTTTTTCTTTTTCTTTTCTTTTTCTTCTTTTCTTTTCCTTTTCCTTTTCCTTTTCTTCTTTTTCTTTTTTCCTTTTCTTTTCTCTTCTCCTTCTTTTCTTCTCCCCTGGTGCAGCGACCGCACCTCCTCCTCCTCCTCCTCCTTCTTCCCCAAATTCTCTCCCTCTCTCCCTTCACCTCTCAATCTCTCCCTCAATCCTCTCTCTCTATCTCCTCCTCCTTCTTCTCCACTCCTCAATTTCCCCCACCTCTCTCTCTCCTCTTCCCGCGAGATCCGGCCACCACCACCAACGCCGCCATCTCCGGCCAAGCTCCGCCGCCGCCCAACGACCCCGGCGAGCCCCTTCCCTTCCTTTCCTTTTTTCTTATTTTTCTTCTTCTTTTCTTTTTCCTTTTCCTTTCTTTTTCTTTTCCCTCTCTCTCCCTCACTGTTGGGGTGGCCGGCGGCCACCCCTGGCCTGCGCCGGCCACCGAGGGCCGGCGGGCCCCCGTCCCCTTTCCCCCTCTGTCCTCTGGCCGCGCTGCCGCGGCCAGAGTCTGGCCCGGCCAGGGCAGCAGCCCTGGCCGTGGCCTGTTGGAGGGAGGGGGCTGCTGCCCCCTCCCTGTCTCTCCTCTGGGGTGGCCGTGGCCACCCCAGCGCCGGCGCGCCGCCGGCGCTTCGCCGGCGGCCGGCGGCCGTTCCCGGCCAGGGGCTGGAAGCCCCTGGCCTGTGCAGGGGGCTGCTGCCCCCTGCCCTGTTCCACTCTCTCTCTCTCCTGGACTCTCCCTCTCTCTCTCTCTCCTGGAAGTCTCTCTCTCTCTCACTGTTTCTCTCTCCTCCCTCTTTCTCTCTCCTCTCTTTCTCACTCTAGCTCTCTCTCTCTCTCAACCGCACCCTCTCTCTCCTGATTCTCTCTCTCTCTCTCATCATCTCTTTCTCTCTCTAGAAGTCCCTTTCCCTCTCTAGACTTTCTCTCTCTACTTTCTCTCTCTAAAAATTCCTACTTTCTCTCTCTAGGGTTTCTCCCTCTAAAAATCACTCACTTTCTCTCTCTAGGTTTCCTCTCTCTAAAAATCACTCTTTCTCACTCTAGATTTTCTCTCTCTAGAAATCTCCCTCTAGATTCTCTCTCTAGAAATCTCCCTCTAGATTCTCTCTCTAGAAATCCCATTTTCTCTCTCTAGACTTTCTCTCTCTAAACCTCTCTTTCTCTCTCTAACTCTTTCTCTCTCCTCTTCTCTCTACATATTTATATCAGGTTTTGTGGCGCATCCCGAGCTTCCGTGGATTTCGGATATTTCGGTATATTGGTGACTCAGGCGAGTGTTCTCACTCGCTACCCTCTTGTTTTCCTATTTTATTGATTGTTCCAGTCTTCATGTATTGTATTTCATGCTTTATATCTTTTATTGCTTTATGCTATGCGTGGCAGACCCTTCGTGGTCGTTGTATTCTTGATTTCTGATATGCTTGTTTCTTTATCATATACCATGCGTGGCCGACCCTTCGTGGTCGTTGTATTCTTGGTTTCTGATATGTTATCACTTGCCATGCTATTACTAGACCTGTCAATTACATGTTACCTTTTAACACATGTATATCACCTGACATCTAGAGTGTTATCTCCTGACCACCTGACATACTACTATTTGGCTAGACCCTCTTGGTATGACCTGACTTACCCAGACTATTATCAATCTCTTGACATAACTTACCACCTGATTATTATCCATCTCTTGTTATGTTTGGTTGTTTACTAAATATCATCACCCTGTCATGCTATCACTTTATACCCAGCATGATATACTTGACTTGTGATTGTCATCTTTACGGGAACTTGACTTATTATCCTGTATCATGATCAGTGACCTGTATATTGTATTCCTGCTTTACATGCAGTGACCTGACTATATAGTACTTATGTACTCCTAATTTCCTGATCATGTCTTATTCCTGATTACTCCCGTAAAGTGATAATTAAACTATTGAATCTTAAAATGGACCAACTTGTATTGGGTCGGGGGAAACATGCGGATATCGATATGTGTTCGTGTTTACAGTGGCATTAGGTATTGTGCACTCATGTTCCGGTCTGACCTGTGGGCCTCCAGGGGACCGAGGGGAGAGCTGGCTCCCTTATTCCTGTATGATAGGGCATATATAAGCCCCTCCTGTTAGCCTTGCGGCAGGTTCCGTCACCTAGCAACGGAACAATCCTGGGCCGTGGTCCCGGGTATGTACGGGACCCACTGTAAACATAGTTCGTTGATACCCCCGCTTGTTTCCAATAACAACCTTGTTTTACTCGGATATGGATCTATGTGTGTTGGGACGCTAGTTCACATAGCTAGATATCAGGGTAAGACGAGTAATAATAAAGTGTCATAATAACCGGCTCTTTAAGTTGTAAGTAAAGGTATGTGGAATGGGACGCATACCAAAGCCTACATCTTAAATAGCTATGAATTTGTGCTGTGCCTTACCGTATTTGCTTTTCCCGGACTTTATATCGGATTTCATGTTTTATGAGTATTATGGTAGTTCGGATTGGTTTTATTCGGATTCCCTGTTTTATGATTATCATGCCATATCTATTCTTACCTGCCCTATCCTATCTGCCTCATGAGTATTTCCTTCTTGATATATATACATTATTGTGCTCACCCTGCTTCACCACTTGGTTTTGCTTCTACACTCGCCTGGGGAGTATTATTTGACTCCCCTGGATTCTCACGTCCAGATCTTGGAGCTAGGAGCGTGTGTTCAGAGTAACGCAGCGGTAGCGTGGAGCTCCAGCCGACCGTCCTGAGCCTCATCCTTCCAGGCCCTCTGTGAGTCTCCCGAGTTTTCCTTTTAAACTCGTGAGTATTCTTTTTCTATTTATCCTTGCACTATTCCTTGTATACACGTATGTGAGCACCCTTTTATCCTGTTCATATATGTATATTTCTGTATTCTCGCATTTGCGCATACTAGTGATATGATATTCATGTAATATTGTGATCACTTCTGATGATAACTGTGTAGTTGTACTATATGTGTTGGAATGTATAATGCACCATTTGCTTCCGTACTCTGATTCTTGTCTGTACTGATGCTTAGCGTATATACGGGAGGGTAGTTCTGACCTACGTATATACGTTGCAGTGACGTCCCCGTATCGTCGGGATCGGGGCGTTACAGGTTGGTATTTTCTTTATCTTCGGAATTTTATTACACAGCCACGACATCAGCAGTATTATTCTTATTACTCAGCCACGACTTCAGCAGCAGTATTATTCTTATTACTCAGCCACGACTTCAGCAGTATTATCCAGACTTGAGAGCCCTACCTATAGTACTTCATATCTTAATTAGTATAAATTCCACCCTTGTTTCCTTTTGTATTCAATTTACCCCTTAACGAAATTGCGAGGACGCAATTTTTGTAAGGTGGGTGGATTGTAATACCCCATTTCCGGAATACGTACTTAGTTGCGTATTCAGATTTTCAGTCGTATTTTTTCGATTTGTTTCCTGTATTTATTCTGTATGATGAATTCCTTATATGATTGTTTTGTTTTGGATTTGGATTCGTGGACACGGAGTCAGCCCTAGTCTGAACCGAAGGACCCGATCCTAGTATATTACTCGATTTGGTCTTGCTGGTATTCTGATTTGACCGATTTCAGTTTCAAATATTATTTTCCAATATAATATAATTTCTATGATTTTCTAGATTTTTCTGGAATTAAAATGAATTTCTTCAAAACCGGTGTCGGCCAGTGCCGCTGACCGATTCCCGGATTTTTAATTCTCAAACTGTTTGGAATTTCTCGAAGAGTCTTTAGACATTTCTTCTTAGAGTAATATTTCCTACCCAAATCCTTTTTCTGGAGATTTTACGAATTTATGGATTTTCCACCGGAGTCGGTAGATAACCGATTCCAAGATTTTTAATTCACACACGGTTAGGAATTTCTAGATGGCCCTTTAGACTTTATTTCTTAGAATCACATTTCTCACTTAAATACTTTTTCTGAGGATTTATTGATTTTATGAAAATTCCGTCGGAGTCGGTAAGTAGCTGATTCCAAGATTTTTAGTTTACAATCGGGATTGAATTTCTGAATTCCGCTTTCACTTTACTTCTTAAAATCATATTTTATTTTTTAATACATTTTCTGGGATTTTTCATAATTTATCAAAATCCGGCCGACCCGGTGTAGACCGGTATCGGCGGTTGACTTCCGGATTTTTAGTTTGAAAATGGGATTTTATTTTGAAAAACCGATTTCATATTATTCCTCAGGATGACGTTTTCTACCTCCGGGTATTTTTGGGGATTTTTCGGAGACAGTCGATTTTTCAACCTTATTATTATATTATTTCTTTTTTTAATCTTTTCTTTCTTTCTTTCCTTTCCTTTCTTTTCTTTTCCCGCCGACCCCACCTACTCCCTTCCACGTGGGGAGACAACCACCTCACCCTCATTAATTCCTCTCCCATCCACTCTCTCCCTTCTTTTATTTTTCTTTTCTTTTCTTTTTCTTTCTCCTCTCCTTCTCCCTTTTCTCTTCTTCTTCCTTTTCTTTTTCTCCTGGAGATGGCCGACACCATCACCGGCCACCACGAGCTCCCCGGCGGTCACCTCCGGCGGCCAACGCCGGTGAGAGAACCCCATATCCTCTCTCTCTCTTTTTTCTTTTCTTCCTTTTCTTTTCTTTTCCATTCTTTTCTTCCTCTTCCTCGGGACCGACCTCCACCATCGCCGCCGATCTCCCCCTCTCCTCCGGCGCTGCCCCGGCGTGGGCAGACCGCCGCCGGCGCGAGGCCGGCGGCCTGGGCGCGGCCAGGGGGCCTCAGGCCCCCTGTGCGCGGCCGTTGAGGGGGCAGCAGCCCCCTCCTTTTCCTTGGGGTGGCCGGCGCCACCCCAGTTCGGGGCCGCCGCCGGCGGTGCGCCGGCGGCCGCGGGCAGCCAGGGGCCCACCCGGGCCCCTGTGCGTGGCCAGAGAGGGGGGCAAGCCCCCTCTCTCTTCCTCTGTTGAAGGGGGGCAGCGCCCCCCTTTCTCCTTGCTGTTGAGGGGGCAATGGCCCCCTCCTTCCCTTGCTGACGGCCGGCGCCGCCGCATGGCCGCGGCCAGGCCCGGGCACCCCCAACCGGGGGTGCTGTGCGGGATCCAGAGGGGGGCAGCAGCCCCCTCCTCTGTTTCTCCCTGGTTCTCTCTCCCTGCTCCCTATTCTCCCTCTCTCTCTCTCTCTCTCACTTGAATCTCTCCCTCTCTCTCTCACTTGGATCTCTCTCTCTCTCTCCTGAACCAGCACTCTCTCTCTCTCCTGTTCTCTCTCTCTCTTCTCTCACCTGTAACGCCCCGATCCCGCGGATACGGGGACGTCACTGCAACGTATATACGTAGGTCCGAACTACCCTCCCGTATATACGCTAAGCATCAGTACAGACAAGAATCAGAGTACGGAAGCAAATGGTGCATTATACATTCCAACACATATATACAATTACAGAATTATCACCAGTAGTGATCTAATATTACATGAATATCATATCACTAATATGCGCAAATGCGAGAGTACAAAAGATATGCAATATATGTGAACGGTACAAAAGGGAGCTCACATACAAGTATACAAGGAAAAGTACAAGTATGAATAGAAAAGGGCACTCACGAGTTTAAAAAGGAAAACTCGAGAGACTCACAGGGGGCCTGGAAGGATGGAGCTCTGAAAGGTCGGCTGAAGATCCACGCTACTGCTGCGTTACTCTGAACACACGCTCCTAGCTCCAAGACCTGGACGTGAGAATCCAGGGGAGTCAAATAATACTCCCCAGGCGAGTGTAGAAGCAAAACCAAGTGGTGAAGCAGGGTGAGCACAATAATGCATATATCAAGAAGGAAATACTCAGGAGGTAGATGGGCTAGAGCAGGTATGAATAGATATGGCATGATAATCATAAAACAGGAAATCAGAATAAAACCAAGGACGAGCTACAAGGTAGTCATATCATAATACTCATAAAACATGAAATCCGATATAAAGTCCGGGAAAAGCAAATACGGTAAGGCACAGCACAAATTCATAGCTATTTAAGATGTAGGCTTTGGTATGCGTCCCATTCCACATACCTCTACTTACAACTTAAAGAGCCGGTTATTATGACACTTTATTATTACTCGTCTTGCCCATATATCTCGGTATGTGTCTCGGTGTACGGCCAACTCACATACATCCATATATAAGCAAGTCGAGGTTGTTATTGGAAACAGCGGGGGTATCAACGAACTATGTTTACAGTGGGTCCCGTGCATGCCCGGGACCACGGTCCAGGGTGTTCCGTTGCATGGTGACGGAACCAGCCGCAAGGCCTAACAGGAGGGACTTATGTATGCCCTATAATAATGAAGCCAGGAATAAGGGAGCCAGCTCTCCCCTCGGTCCCCTGGAGTACCACAGGTCAGACCGGAAATATAGTGCACAACCTAAAGCCACTGTAAACACGAACACATATCGATATCCGCATGTTTCCCCCGACCCAATACAAGTTGGTCCTTTTTAGGATTTATTAGTTTAATTATCACTTTACGGGAATAACAGGAAATGGGCATGATCAGGAATAAGGAGTACATAAGTACTATATAGTCAGGTCACTGCATGTAAAGCAGGAAACAGGTCACTGATCATGATACAAGATAATAAGGTCAAGTTCCCGTAAAGGTAATAATCACAAGTCAAGTTATCATGCTGGGTGTAAGGTGATAGCATGATAGGATGGTGATAATGAATAAGCAACCAAACATATAAGAGATTGATAATAATCAGGTGGTAAGTTATGTCAAGAGATTGATAATAGTCTGGGTAAGTCAGGTCATACCAAGAGGGTCTAGCCAAATAGTAGTATGTCAGGTGGTCAGGTGATAACACTCTAGATGTCAGGTGATATACATGTGTTAAAAGGAAACATGCAACTAACAAGTCTGAAGTAGTAGTAGGGCAAGTGTAAACATAACAGTAATCCAAAGTCCAACGACCACGAAGGGTCGGCCACGCATGGTATAAGCAATAAAAGACATAGCACATGAAATAAAATACATGAAAGCTAAAGCGAGAACATGCGCATAATCAATGAAATAAGAAGTAAGAGGGTAGCGAGTGAGAACACTCGCCTGAGTCACCAATATACCGAAATATCCGTAATCCACTGAAGTTCGGGATGCGCCATAACCTGTGATATAAATATGTAGAGTGAAGAGGAGAGAGAAAGAGTTAGAGAGAGAAAGAGAGGTTTAGAGAGAGAAAGTCTAGAGAGAGAAAATGGGATTTTTAGAGAGAGTCTATTTAGAGAGAGAAAGTGAGATTTCTAGAGAGAGAATCTAGAGGGAGATTTCTAGAGAGAGAATCTAGAGGGAGATTTCTAGAGAGAGAAAATCTAGAGTGAGAAAGAGTGATTTTTAGAGGGAGAAACCCTAGAGAGAGAAAGTGGAGGTTTTAGAGAGGGTCTAGGGAGGAGTTAGAGAGAGAAACTGAGGAGAGAGAGGGAGAGGAATTGTAGAGAGAGGAGAGAGAGGAAGAGAGAGAGAAGGAAAGAGAGAGAAAGAGGAGAGAGAGAGAGCTGGAGAGAGAGAGCTAGAGTGAGAAAGAGAGGAGAGAGAAAGAGAGAGGAGAGAGAAACAGTGAGAGAGAGAGAGAACAAGAGAGAGAGAAAGAGAGAGCAGGATAGAGAGAGAAAGAGAAAGAGAGAGAGAGGAGAGAGAGAGAGAGAGCTAGAGTGAGAAAGAGAGGAGAGAGAAAGAGAGAGGAGAGAGAAACAGTGAGAGAGAGAGATAGGGGCTGCTCACGCAGCCCCCCTCCAGCGCAAGGAGGGCCCACTGGCCGTGGGCCCTGGGGACCTGGCCGGCCCTCTGCCGGCCAGGGGCCTTGCCGGCGGCGGTCCTGGCCGCCGGCGGCCCAACAGAGAGAAGAGAGGGAGAGAGAGTGGGGGGCAGTAGCCCCCCCCTTCACATGCACAGGGGGCTGGAAGCCCCCTGGCCGGGCGAGGCAGCCACCGCCGGCGGAGCGCCGGCGGGGCGCAGGAACTGGGGTGGCCGGGGGCCACCCCAGGGGAGAGACAGGGAGGGGGCAGCAGCCCCCTCCCCCAACAGGCCACGGCCAGGGCCACAGGCCCTGGCCGGGCTCTGGCCGCGGCAGTGCGGCCAGAGGGGAAGTTTAGAGAGAGAAAGAGAGAACCAGAGAGGGATTTCTAGAGAGAGAAAGAGAGACCTAGGGAAGAAGAGCTAGAGAGAGTTAGAGAGGGAAAAAGAGCTAGAGGCGAGATGACAGCCATATTCTGGATCATTCCGAGCTGGAGCTACAACCGGATTTATCATACCAAGAACAGCCGTTGGCCATTCTGGATAGGAGTGTCAAGACACTGAAGAACAGAGCTATTCCATTGGTATTGGTGTCATGGAACAGGCATGCGCCAGGAGAGGCCACTTGGGAGCGTGAGGACGTTATCTGGGAGCGTTATCCTCAACTTTTCACATCTTGATTGGGTAAGACTCTTTTCTTCTACTCTTCTTTACCGTTATCTTTCCTTGTATCCATATCTATCTGTTGCTTTTCCTGTTATCTTTCACCTTATGAAATTTCGAGGACGAAATTTTTGTAAGGTGGGTAGATTGTAATACCCCTCTCCCGGAATACGTGCCTAGTTACGTATTCAGTCCTTTGACCGTATTTTCCGATGTACCTTCCGTATTTGACCGATTTTAATTTCAAATATCATTTTCCAATATTTTAGATTTTATGTGATTTTCTGGAATTTTCTGGAATTAAAATGAATTTCTCCGAAACCGGTGTCGGCCAGTACCGCTGGCCGATTTCTGAATTTTTATCTTCCAAACTGTTAGAAATTTCTAGAAAGTCCTTTAGACTTTATTTCTTAGAATCATATTTCTTACCTATACTCTTTTTCTGAGAATTTTATAAATTTATGAAAATTCTTTCGGAGTCGGTAAATAACTGATTCCGGGATTTTTAATTAAAAATCTATACAGTATTTCTTCCAACGAATTTCACCATTGGTCTTCAAATATTATTCTTGATTTTTGGTAAAATTTTCAGACTATTCCAAAATACTTGAATTTCGGGCATTTTTCCAAAATTTGCAAAATTCCTTTTCCACTTCATTTCCACCTCATTTCCCACTCACACTTCACCTAACCCCACTCACTCTCTCCCTCTCCCACAGCCGGCCAAGTGGCCAAAGAGAGGACACTCACCTCACCCCTCCTTTTGCAAGAAAACCCCTCACTTCTATCCAATTTCCAACCCCTTTACAAAAATCCCAAACTATAAATTCCTATTCATTTGCAAATCACTCTTTTTCTCTCTTTCACTTCAACAAGAGAAGAGAAGCTCCATAATCTCCTCCTTCCACAACTGAACCCTAGCTCCAAGATCACTTCAAGACCTTTCCCTCCAGCCCAAGGCAACTCCAAGAGCACTTCTTCACCTCAAGCTTCAACAAGTGTGGAGTGAAGCCATCATCCTCATCCTTGAATCAAGTCACAATTGAACCTATCCCAAGTGAGTATTTCACTCACCAAGACTTGTATTAGCCCTAGAATACTTATATCTACACTTCTTGTACACCTAGGTCACCAAAAACCACGAATTGAACCATCAAACACACTTCCAGAAATTCTGATCTGCTCACTGTTCTTCACAGTATTAGTCGACTCATCATAGGAACTAGTCGACTAGAACACTTAGCTGAAACTTAGTTTTCTGGAAAAACCCAGTATTAGTCGACTTGCCCCAAATGTTAGTCGACTAACAAACTCTCTGGAAACCCATATTAGTCGACTCCTAAATTTACCTAGTCGACTAATCCTTCCTGGACCAGAAACCCAACTTTCTGTATCAGCAGACTTAGTCGACTTAAGTGTCCATTAGTCGACTAGAACTCCCTATTAGTCGACTAACCTTCCTACCCTAGTCGACTAACTCTCCCTGAAACAGAATTCTAACTCTCTGTATCCCAGTATTAGTCGACTAACCCTTACCCCTAGTCGACTAATCCTAACTGTGTGTCATAGTTAATTTCTGTTCTGAATTTGGTTTTTATACTTGTTACATAGGTATTATATCTTGCTTGTTCATGCTTCAATACTGGCTCTACATGACCTATTACTGGATGGATGTATCTCTTGTTACCTCATGACTTATTATTGCATATACTCGTTCCATGACATGTTAAACAATAATATCACCACTTATCATGCCATCCCTTAAAACTAAGCATGATACACTTGACTTTTACATAAAAAGCACCAACTTACACATGGGTCGGGGGAAATACGCGGAATATCGATATGTGTTCGTGTTTACAGTGGTATTAGGTTGTGCACTATATTTTCCGGTCTTACCTGCGGTACTCCAGGGGACCGAGGGGAGTGCTTCCTCCCTTTCCTGTTTACTGTCATGACAAGGGCATACATAAGACCCTCCTGTTAGCCTAGCGGCAGGTTCCGTCTTCAAGCAACGGAACAATACTGGGCCGTGGTCCCGGGCATGCACGGGACCCACTGTAAACATAGTTCGTCGATACAACCGCTGTTTCCAATAACAACCTTGTTTCACTAGGATATGGATCTATGTGCTCTGGGACGCTGGGTCACATAGCTAGATATCACAGTAAGACAAGTAATAATAATAAGACATTAATTGTAGATTTATTGCATATGACTTTATCTTTCTTAGTTTACATCTCTTGTCATGCATTGTTACTTAGTACTATCTCATTATCTCTATTCATGATCCTTATGTCACTTGACTATCTTTTATTTGTTATTATATGTCTTGACCCTTTGGATTTGCATATTCAGATTCCGAGGCCTGGGTCGAAGTGGAGCCATCCACCGAAGATCAGGCTTTCTTTAGTGAGCAGGCCGATTAGCTCCGGTCCTCGTGCCAGACTCTTCCTTTTGGTTCACGGGATCTCCATCCATTTCGTGAGCATTTTGTATTTTTGATTGTATATCGTTCATTTTGGACTTGGGTTGTGATAAAGGACACTTGTAAAGTGATTTTGCTTATCATAACTTGTATAGCTTTGTATTTATCTCTTGTAAGTTGGCATATGAATATACCACGCTGTGTGTTGTACTCTGATACTTGTTGTACTTATGCTTAGCGTATATACGTGGGGGCACCATCTGACCTACGTATATGCGTTGCAGTGACGTTCCCGTATTTTGTATCGTTCATATATGTGTGTATCTCTTGTATTCCCGCATTTGCGTATCTGTGATGTTATATTATTGTAATATTCATCACCTCTGGTGATAACTCTGTGATTGTATATATATGTGTTGGAATGTATAATGCACCATTTGCTTCCGTACTCTGATTCTTGTCTGTACTGATGCTTAGCGTATATACGTGGGGGCACTTTCTGACCTGCGTATATACGTCGCAGTGACGTCCCCGTATCAGCGGGATCGGGGCGTTACAATGTACGGGACCCACTGTAAACATAGTTCGTTGATACCCCGCTTGTTTCCAATAACAACCTCGACTTGCTTATATATGGATGTATGTGAGTTGGCCGTACACCGAGACACATACCTAGATATATGGGTAAGACGAGTAATAATAATAAAGTGTCATATAACCGGCTCTTTAAGTTGTAAGTAGAGGTATGTGGAATGGGACGCATACCAAAGCCTGCAACTTAAACGGCTATGAATCTGTGATGTGCCTTACCGTATTTGCTTTTCCCGGACTTTATGTCGGATTTCCTGTTTTATGAGTATTATGTTATAACTACCTGGTAGCTCGGATTGGTTTTATTCGGATTCCCTGTTTTATGATTATCCTGTCATATCTGTTCATATCTGCTCTCACCTATCTGACTCCTGAGTATTTCCTTCTTGATATCATTTGTTATATGCATTATTGTGCTCACCCTGCTTCACCACTTGGTTTTGCTTCACCACTCGCCTGGGGAGTATCATTTGACTCCCCTGGATCCACATGTCCAGGTCATGGAGCTAGGAGCGTGTGATCAGAGTGGCGCAGCGGTAGCGTGGATCACCAGCCTACCTTTCAGAGCCATTTCCTTCCAGGCCCCCTGTGTGCCTCTCGAGTTTTCTCGTGAGTGCCCTTCTGTTTATACTTATACTGTCCATGCTCTTTTATACTGTTCATACTTGTACTATCCTTGTATACTTGTATGTGAACTCCCTTTTGTATCGTTCATATATGTGTGTATCTCTTGTATTCCCGCATTTGCGCATATCTGTGATGTTATATTATTGTAATATTCATCACCTCTGGTGATAACTCTGTGATTGTATATATATGTGTTGGAATGTATAATGCACCATTTGCTTCCGTACTCTGATTCTTGTCTGTACTGATGCTTAGCGTATATACGGGAAGGTAATTCGGACTTACGTATATACGTTGCAGTGACGTCCCCGTATCAGTGGAATCGGGGCGTTACAATAAAGACAAAAAATTCCACCGACAATTTTTTTTTTTTTTGTTGCTGTTGCTGTTCTTGTTATTTTTTTTTTCTCGTTTGCAAGCGTGCAAATTGTACCATTGCTCCCCATTTCAAGGACTCTTTGATGTAATCCAAAAGAAACCCTGTATCATCTTTGGGGTGCTAACTTAAGATACATTTGAATATTATAACTTTAGAAATATGCATGAATATTCTAAGTTTTGTGGATTAAAGAAACAATTCTTCACTTTCAAAGGACCTTGAGGTGCTTTGAGCCATGCACTTTTTATTTGTTTTATGTGCAAATGGCAAAGTCCACGTTCTCAATCTTTGAGGCCAAGAGAACCACGTGTAAGAAGAGAGTATAAAATTTTGTTAATAAAGTTTTTTAACTAATATGAGAAAATAG
Organism: Agave tequilana; assembly: GCA_038442645.1. Lineage (NCBI taxonomy): Eukaryota > Viridiplantae > Streptophyta > Magnoliopsida > Asparagales > Asparagaceae > Agave > Agave tequilana. Next base: position 95,937 of record JAVJIF010002984.1, read on the forward strand.
GGCAGAGATCGGAGTTCAACGGTATATGGTAGAAGATCAGACGCAACCGAAGACAGTGAGTTCTGATGTGCTGTAATCCTGTGGTGAATTTCTCCCAACAAGCGTGTTCTCGCTTCCTTCCTCTTTATTTGTTCTGCCAATTGGTGATTATTTTCTGGTGTGCTACAATTCTCTGATAGATTTCTCTGTAAACTAATGCATGATATGGATTGATTTTCCTCTGAGATAAGGATGGCCCCCCAACTTGTGGTTTTGTTTTCCCTTGCCTTGTGGACGAGACTTGCATGTAGGTGGTCTCTTTGTCCTCATGAAGAACAAAACTCCAACTTTTTGTAGATTCTTACTGAAAATGTGTGGATCTAAGGTGAAGAAAACAACATATAGACAGCAATTGGATCAATGAAGCTCTCTCAAGAGAGAAACAATCCCAACAAAACAAAAAATGGATGCAACTCCAATCTTGAGAGGTTGCCATTGCAAGCTAGGCTAGCTTTATCTTGTGGATCCAATTCAAAGTTTGCTCCTTTCTATGAGGCTGTGGATGTCCCTTTGATTTGAAACAAGGCACCCAAATATGTATGGCTTTTGATCTTGTTGTGTTGGCCTTAGTGCATGTGGCCAGCCTGTTTGGATCACTGTTTCTAATTGATTTCATTGCCCACCTGTAGTATTGTTTTTAGTTTTACAAAAGCTGTAGTCTAATCTGAAATAATACTCAATAAAATCCTCTCTCTCTCTCTCTCTCTCTCTCTCTCTCTCTCTCTCTTCAGTCAAACGACATGCACAAGGTTTGGACCAGTCAACCGCTTGGCCGACCGAAGTTGATAGAGAGGAGAGAAAACAGTTGATCGAGAGAAAACCAGTTGATCAGTCGACCGGTCATTTCCAATAAGTCTTACAATCTTCTAGTAATTATCTCCTCTTCTCCATCAAAGGAGCAATCAAAGCCAAAATCTCCTCCAAGGCAAACCCTACTTGATAACAATTGTAGACAATAATAGACCAATTGACCCCATGCTCCCCCTCTAACAAGTAACAGCAACCCCTTTGGTAATAAAACATAAATAGCACACTAAAGTGGCCATGTCTCTCTCCCAAAAAACCCCCAACAAGCCCTAGACATTTCAACAAGCCCTAGACATTTCAACAAGACTGCCCCTTTTGGTGGTGAGTGTGTCCTAACAAAGGGGAGCCCTCCATCATTCCAAGCTTCCATTGTTAGCCCTTTTAACCCCCCACCCCCATGCAGGGTCTCCACACACCCATGTCTTCCTTCTCCTCCCACCGCCGGAAAAACTCTGGCGAGCTCGACGTGTTCGAGGCCACCCGGTACTTCTCCGGTGGCACCGACACGGCCCCGGCCCCCAGCCGGGCCGTGAGAGGGGATTATAGGATGAGCCTAGCCATGCCCATTGATGCCAAAGTCCCAACTAGGGTTGATCTCCTCAACAACCACATCAAGGAGAAGGTGATCAAGTGCAAGAAGCAGCCAAGCTCCCCTGGTGGGAGGCTTGCCACCTTCATCAACTCCTTCTTCCAACACTACTCTGCTTCCAAGAAGAAGAAGGCATCAAAGAAGGGTGAGGAGGAGATCAGTGGGAGGAGGATGAGGATGAGTGCTACTACTTGCTACTATTCTTCTTCACGCACTAGTACTAGTACTAGTGGCTTTAGGACCCCTTCACTTCACTCAGCCTCCAAAAAGAGAGAGGATCATCACCAAGGGTTAGTTACAATTATAACAAGGATCATGAGGATCATAACTGGGGTGGTGATCATGAGCTGAGAGTGAAGATGAGGCTAGGGGATGAGCTCATGAACTTGAATAATACAACTAAGGGTCAAGAGATCAATGTCAAGGGTTTTAGAGATGGGGATGATGGTGATGATGATGAGGGAGGGGTGAGTGACTCAAGCTCTGATTTGTTCGAGCTCAAGAACTACCATGAGTTTGGTGCTCAGATGTCAAGTGGGCTGCCTGTTTATGGGAGCACTGACATGAGGGTCATCAGGAAAGGGACTGCATCACTTGCCAGCACTGTGATTTGATTTTAGGTGATTGTTGTGTGAGGAAGTTGGAAGAAAGAAGATCAGTACTATAGAAAAATAATTGTGTGTGGTTGCTACCATCATTTCCTTAGTCTGTGTTTAATATTCAGTGATATATTGATTTTTTTTTTTCTTTCTAGTTGATTGTGTAGGATTTGATGACTCATTATGCTTTGAGATTTGTGTTGGGTTTTATTTGAAGATTAAATTTGGGAGGAATTCTTCTACACATGATGTTGCAGGCTCTCCTTGGCCTTGTGGCTCCTGAATGTGTCACAGGCTTTTTGGAGAAAAAGAAATACCAAAAGCTAGTTCTCTAGAAAAACTAAGAGGGAAAAAACAGAAGAAGAATAATGTAAAAATGATTTCTATGGAAACTACTGGAATTGAGCATTTGAGTTAGCTCTTGTTCTACGCCAATTTTCGACTTGAATATCTCATTCATTTAAAAACGGAATTAATCATGTGAATACATCATGTTCATCGCCGATGAAAAGAGAATATATTCTAATCATCTCCCGCGCATTCCGAATAGGTGGGATCCCGCCTAAAATTCAGCTCAAATTTTCATCAAAAACTCACTTGATTAATTCTAAGTTTCCAACGACAAGACCGAATCAAGCTATCAATATGTTTTGATTACTTCTATTGAATGCTCCTCTTTGTTACAAACCACACATGTATGATGTAAGGAGATGTATAATTCATACGCGTAATTAGTTTAAAGAAAAAGTAAGACTCAGAAATTTGGGATAATTTTCAAAATCCAAATAAAGCTCAAAGTAAAAGATGTGCGTTGAGGGGAAAAAAAAAAACACTTCATCCACCTTGAGTCAATCAGGGAGAGATTTGAGGGGAAACCAACCAGGCACCATCAATATCTCCCTGACGTGGGACCCACAGACACGGCCGGATCGCCGTGTCGGCCCCTCGGCGGCTGCCGTGGCTGCTTGATGTTCTGGGCAGGAGAGCTGCGTCTGTGCAAGGGGACATGCAGGATCTCCACCTCAAATCCCTTTAATGGCGTTTTGTCCCCCATGAGCCAAGGAGAGACCTCATGCCTGTGGGGGGAAGAAGGATGATGTTGAGACTTTGTTTGCCTACCACGTTCATTAAAAGGAATACTCTTGGCAGTAAACGATTCACTTGGGTCTGTTTGGTTGTCGTAACTGGCCGTAATTCGTAGTTGTAATTGGTAAAATCTTTTACAATTGTAAATGAGTTACATGTATGTAAATTTTACGGTATTTGGTTGGTAATATAAATTGTAAAGTGGGAAAGTGTATTGTAATTTACGGTGTTTGGTTGTCGTAATGTATAAGTCGTAAGTGAAAAAGTTGACCACAAAATTAACTATTTGGTGATTTTAAAAGTTTTAATACTGCCAATAAATATTAAAAAAGTTAAATATTAAAAAAATTTAATATTAATATAAAAAATATTACAAATTTGTATGACCACAAAATTAACTGTAACTGGGCTGTAAGTCAGTGGTAACTGGGTTGCAAATGAGTGTTAGTTGAGTTACGTAAGTCTTTTACGAATTACGGTCCAAACAAACGCCGTAGTTGTAACTGGATAGTAAGTCATTTACGAATTACGGAGTTTTACGCGAAACAAACGGCCCTTTAAATCACAACCGTTCATTAACACGCAAGCAGCTGTGATTTACTATTTTCAATATAGAATATTTGTTGTCTAGTTTTGCTTGAACAAAATCACCCTTTATTAATTACCAAACAGATGAACCACAAATGATAATAGAGAACAATATCCTTCTTTTTGAAATTGTAGAAAGAATTTGTCTACTTCATAATTGTAGGGATCAACAAATTCTCTCTTGCCAAAGTTTTGATGCAACACAGATTAATTACATGTCCCAAGCAATCATAATGGCCCAGAATTGATGAAGGAAATTAAATTAAAATTAATTAGAAGCTTAATTAATTACTTTGAGAACATTAATTAATTAATTAATTAATCAGATGATGAGGGTGGTGCATGCATAATGCTAAGTGTGAGGACAACCAAGTTTTTCAAGTCAAACCAGCTATCAATAAAAAGTGTCAAATAAATATTAGGAGGAATTTTTTCTTTTGGACGAAAAAAATTAAAAAAGAGGGTAAAAACACAAAGTCCAAATTGTGAAAGGGAGAGCAAATAACTATTTTTTTTTTTTTTCAGTTTTTTTCCTGATTGTGCCACTTTTCATACAGTACAAGAGTTATTTGTGAAGGGAATATTGCTTAACAATAAAAGATAAATATAGTTTTCTCCGTCACAGCCTCTTAGTGTCGAATTATTTGCGATTGAGATTGAAAATTTATTAAAAAATGTAAAAAGTTGTTGAGAATTATATTAAGCTAAGATATATAATTAAAATCAAGATTCAAACTAGCATTAATAAAAATATTAGGAGTTTTAGAATTGATATCGAAATAAGTTTACAAACAAAAAAAAAATAATTGTGCACAGAATGAAAAAGTGTCTAATTTCAGATTTAGAAGAACTATTTTGAAATTTTGTATTTTCTTTCGGCCCAGCCCACATGAGACAGAATTGGTCTCAAGGCCCAATAAGCCCAATCGGATAGGTTTGGTTTCGGGTCGGTTTTGGGTGGGGCTAATAAATACCCGACCCGCTTCAACCCTTAAATAAGGCATTGGACGTTCGCTTTGCTTTCTTCGACCGCGCTGGGCCAGTCTCCTGCTTGCTAACAAGTCTCGAATCATGCAGGTAAATTCGATTTCTCAATTAGATTAGGTTTTTCTAGATTCTTATTTCTGCAATGTTTTTTTGATCCCAAACCCAGAAAAAATTTGGATTTTGGTGTTGGATTGATGCCCTTTTTTATAAATCTCAAACCTGAACCCTAATGTTAACTTCAAGGAAACAAAACCCTTTTTGCCCTCAAGTTCTAGTTTTTCTTATAGTTGGAGATTTTAGGTATATGGAGTTGAATAAAGATAAGAGTTTGTTTTGAGATGTCAATAAGCGACTAGGCCCTTTAGGGTTTTGCGTTGAGTGACTTGAGTCTGTTGTTCAAGTGTTTGTTTGATCTATTTCTGTATTTTTACTCGTTTTCCTAACTTATTTCCAGTTTAAGGTGATGGTGTAAACCTATGAGAAGAATTTATATGAGAAGAATTTAGGTATATGAATTTGAGGGAAGGAGAAATTTCGAGTCCTAATCTTTGTAGGGTTCATGTTTGTTCTATATGAACTATGAGGCTTTAAAATGTCAATTCTTTTAACACCTTTTAACTTGTTTATAGATAATGGTGAACACTTTTGATTGCACCATAATTATGAAACATACCTTCAATTTTGCACTTATGTTATAGAAGCTACCTCCAACTTGCTTTTTACACAAAACTACCTCCAATTTCAAGAGAACTTTTGGGTTAAACAACCTGCATTTAGCTTGCATTGTTGAAATGATCACATGACTTTCAAGTAATCAATATTGGAGCAAAACACCATAAGTTAGTAAATCTAATAACTCTCATGCCCCAATCTACTTTAAGCTGACCATAGTTTCCAACCTGGTTGAAATCATCATTTCAAATTTAGATGAGGGTAATCTCACCATCTTAAATCCTATGTTCATGCTATAATATAGTTTCTTCTAAAAAACAAATATTTAGGTCGTCATGTGATATAATTCTTAGAAGTGTTTGTAGGAAGGCTTCTATTACTATCATGTGTTACATGCCTCTAATTAGCTGTATTGCTATAATTGCCTGCATTACAATGAAGTGAATATATTGAAATTGGTTTTTGAAATCAATTGCTAACATTCATACGACCTTATAGTAGCAAATGCATGTTTTGAACAAACACCTATTTTACCTCACCTAGGTTATTTCCTTACTAAAAGGATAAATATGTTTTAGCAATCAAAGTTTTGAAAGTTACATCGTGAGAGAGTCTGATCAAAGAAATAAGTTGATCTAATAGACATCATTAAGGAGTGGATCACTAATATGAGTTTGAAACAAAGGACTCTATTGGAATTTGCACGGTGAGAAAGTGATACTTTTTAAGGATATAAGTTGGAATAAAAGTGAAAAGGGATTGTAATATGGTTAACGGAACTTTGTGAAACAATAATTTTCTATTAAGAAAGAAAAGATCTTTGGAGAATCTAAAGATAATAACTTGACTCTCATCTATTGTGAGTTGTGGAATGAAGAGGCCTGAGTTAGTTAAAGCATACATAACATGCTATAATGATAACTCGTATAGGACTAACAAAAATCTTGGAGAATATAAATTAGCAAAGAAGTGGTTAAGAAAGCAAGTAGTTCGGCTGGACTGAAAGGAAACGTTAATTTGCGTAAGAAATTGAAAGCCGCATAAACACACACACACACATGCACACACATTGGAGCGAAAGAAAAAGTGGAGACATACGTTCTGTCAAGTATATTAAGCATATAATTTGGAAAGTCCTAAGAAGTGTTATAAAAAGCAACCTTTATGTTCAGCTAGGTGCAGCAGCCCTAAGATTGAGCCACCTATACCCAAGGCAAGTGATTATGCATTAAAGAGCATGGAAGAAGAAGTGTGATATGGACATTGTCACTTCCCAGACTTCTAATACAGACTGCAGTTGCTTCTTATATGTTGCTGTGAGTGTTAGCCTATGGTTACCTTAACTTCCACTCTCCTTTTCCCCTCCTCATAGTGGTGGGATAGCTCCAAAGATGACTGTGGATAGAAGAGGCAACTAATGGTTACATTACCTACAACAAACAATGAGTAGTAGGTTTATTTTAGTATTCCTCTCTCTTTTTTCTTCTTATTCTAAGGCTAACACCTACATGGTGTTTGTCGGTGTCTCATTGTCATGCAGACCTAGCCTCTACAAGGCCTAATATCTTGTATAGCATGTCTTAGTTTTGAGAAGTTAAAGATGTTTTGTGTATTGATAAAAATTGGAAAACTGTGGGACATACTCATACTTTTCTTGGATGTTCAAGAATGTTTTGGAGATAAGGGGCCAGTTATAGCATAGTTACTCACCAATCTACAAATACTAAGAAAATGCCTAATGTGTGGTGAAGCATTTTGGTGACTATTTAGAAGAATAGATGAGATATTCATAGTTGCAAAACTATCATGACCAAGCGTACTACCAAGAAATACCTTGAGATTACATTTCATTACGTTTGATTCATCACGATAGTGAGTTGAGGAGGATGTTTATAAAATTTAACCAGGTTGTTTAAGTGGAAAAGTGCTTCTTGTAACACCCGTTTTATTAATCATGAGTTAATACCCTGTATGTTAATTTTTAGCTAAATCAAGTTAACTAACTTGGTAATCATAGGTTCATAGTATGATTTAAATCGAAATTTTAATAAAAACCTTGAAGTAAATAATCTCATGTAGATGATAAATATTGTTACTAGAAGTATATGCATGTGTGTCATGAATGGAATATGTATATATACTAGTATATAAAAGAGTATAGGTACAAGAGATATTTTGTGTACCCATCATAATATTTTAAAGAGGGATGGGAGGTATGGGCACTTGCTTAAAATGTGGATCTCATGCTAAGTGGCATGAGAGGGGAGAGTAATGTATACAAAGGAAATTTTGAAGTAGGATCTCATTTTTTTTCATGGTTGCATTTTCCTTCAACTACAACCTCTCTCAAATTCTCTCCCTTTCACTCCCCTTTCCTTCTCTATCTCACACACTCACACTCTCTCTAAAACCCTTTTTCCCTCATGATGCCACCTAAAATCATACTTACCTCTACTTAAACTTTAGATTAGCAAACATAGAATTCTATGGTGTGTTGAGGAGGAAGATCAAGGCAAAGGTGGAAGAGATTAGTGGATCGAAGTGCATTTTTACCGGTTAAGCAAGGTAACTAGTAAGTGATTAATGAAAGCATGATGTAGATCACATTAACTATGAGCTATTAGTGATTTTTATTTACTTATATGTAGCTGTTAAGGAATTAGAAGGTGTTTAAGTATTTGGGAAACTTTCTTCAAGAGGTGAGTAGAGTTTTTAACCAACTCATGATAGGTATAAAATACTTGTGGAATTAGAAAATTCCTATGGATAATACTCTTAATACTAGTAAGGGTTAAGGCTACATGTATGTGTATTGTGATTAGTATATAAAAGCTATCATGATCATGCTATTGAGTATTGGATGTATGCCATATATGGGTAATGTATACTAATTTTATTAACACATATGTGAAATTCTGATTTCTACATGAAAGCTAATATGATTATATTATTGAATATTGGATGCATGTCATATATGTGTGATGCATACTTAACATATATGTATGTATGCATATACATGAAAATTAATATTGTATGTATATATTATATGTATGTGTACGTGAGATAGTTGATAATTTGGATAACCGTTGTAATTGAAGTATGATGGCTACATGAACACTATTATGATCATACTATTGAGTGTAGGGTGCATGCTATGTTGAGTGTAATGTGTATTTAACATATGTGTATGTATATGTAATGAGATGGATGCTTGAATAACTCTTGTAGTCAAGGCATAATTGCTATATGTAGATTGGTATGATCATGTCATTCAAATACATTCTTGCATGAGAAGTTATGAAACATTTCTATATGAGAAGTTGGAGATTTTTAGTATGTTTATATTTCTTGTTATAATATATGCGGAAGAAGAGGCTGATGGGAAATTTTAGCGGTGTGCGAAGACGGGGTAAAATGGTGATGATACTAGGAGGAAGGGGCCAATGGGAATTCCGGCGGTGTGTGAAGATGGGGTAATGAGGTTTTATGATAGTTGAATGAAATAATTTACCTATTATCGTGTGATGCATCTCTTTTTAGCCAAAATTTATGAAAATTTTGGTTTTCTTATTATAAAAAAATTATAGCAGAGATTGTCACATGCATTCTTGTTATGAAAGCACAAATACATAATAGTCGTTGGGTTAACAACTTTATTCACTGAGCCGTTTAGCTCACTCATTCCTTTAAAAAATTTCAGGTTTAAACAAAGATAAGGGGCTCGCTTGAAGCCATAATTATTTTGATATAAAAGAAGAAATTCTCGTGAAAGACTTGAATAATTTCTTTTGACATATCTCTTCTTACATGCTTATATATGTATAAATTTTGGTACTTTGCTATATGTAACTGTGTACTGGAACATGTTAGAACTTTGAGCTGGGCTTGATATGTAATTATTAATGTGCAGTGTGACACTTAATATGAATCTTAGCTTGAGACATGTTATGTGCTCAAGTATATAATGAAGAACAGTATTAATGGATAGTAATATTGGATATATGCAATATGCATACTGTTAAGTTGCAAAATTTGGAATTTAAGCAGGCGAGGTCAAGCCGAAATGATATTGTATATTGCGTGAGATGTCGTATATTTATAAGTAAGCTGTGATAGCTGAAATCTGAGTTACTGTATTTAGGTAGATCCCATAAATTTTAGGGGAGGTGTTGTCGAAATTTCCAATGGTAGAAAAGATTTCGAACAATTTGAAATTATTTAGAGTTAATTTGGTGATTTATTACCTGGGACCGTTACACTTCTGGTGGAGCATAATGTAATCGTAGAATGCCCATGAAATTGGAGGAGATTTATAGGATGATTGTATGACAAAACATGCTTTCTGTGTTTGCATATTTTTTTGGACAATATTTATGTGTCAAAATATTACGCAGTTTAGAAACAAGCATCTATAGGACATGAGCTTTTGAAGTGAGAATGTTGTGATGAATGCACGGAAAAACGCTAATAAGGTAAAGTTAAGAGATAACTACATCCCCACAAGAAGCTGTTCTATATTGTATGAGACAAAATCAGTTAAGATGGTTGGGGCATTTCCAATGAAGATGAAAAAGTGTACTAGCTAAGAGAGTTGGGACCATAGATGATCAAGAACAAGGACTAGGAATGGACCTGGACAAACATAATCTGAAGCAATAAAAAGGATATGCACTTGTTAATTTAATAGAGGAGATGACCTTTAATATATTTTTCTATGAGGAAATGACCACAATGACCGCAAAAATTTGCGTCAAGGGATTTTATTATTCATGTAGTTGTTATAGTTATAAAAAGTATCTTGGGATCAAAATCACGAGCCCTACAATGAGCATTCGTTTCATGAAGACCATAGTTAAGCAAAGTACGGAAGTTTCATTAAGAATTAAAGGTTGTATTTGTAAGAGTGGAAACTATTATTTCTAGAATCAATTTGGTTTTACGCAAGAAAGACATCCAGCTAGTTAGTAGGATAATTGATAGAAATGGTTACAGAAAATAAGAGGGGGTCAATTTATGGACTTGATTGACTCAGAAAAGGTTTATGAAAAAAACAAGCTGGATATAATGTGGTGGGTTAATTCAAAATTAAGGACATGTGCAATGGAGGAAAAATGAGCATGAAGAGACAAATCTGCTGTTCACCATCCTACGCTTGCATAAATGCCAGGGTTAACCATGAACGAATTTAGTCTCCATATTCAGTATGGGGTCTCAATCTCAGTTGAAAGCTGCTTTTTCCATGTGTATAGAATTTGCAATGTGTTATCAAAGTAATGATTAGAGAGTACCTAGTCAAAGCAGTAACCTTTTGGTTAATCTACTGTTTTTGTTATCATTTTTCTGTTGGTGGTATCTATGCACTCTAATACATTTTGTTATTATAGACTCATAGAGACATCCTTTAATCTGGCTTTTAGTTTTAAAGATTTCCATTTTGTTTCTGATTTAAAAATGACGCATTTCCCCCAGGCGAGTGACAGATTTAACATCAACTCTCAACTTGAGCATCTTCAAGCTAAATATGTTGGGACAGGGCATGCAGATATGAATAGATTGTAAGTAATCAGTATTTGCTAATATGTGCCATGTCTTATTCTAGTATTGTTGAAACAATCATTGATTGGTATTCATCTCTTTTTATGCTTGTGCAGTGAATGGGCGGTGAACATTCAACGCGATAGCTACGCATCTTATGTTGGCCATTATCCCATTTTGGCTTACTTTGCAGTTGCTGAAAATGAATCAATCGGGAGAGAACGCTATAATTTTATGCAGGTTTGACATGGATTGATCTTTTTCTGTATAGTGCTTATCTTGTCATTTATGTCTTATTTTCAGGTTGTAAACACTGAGATCTTATCCCATTGCACTCATTAAAAATTTATCTGACCTAGGCATATGGTGAAAGTTAAGAAATTTCAATTAATTTAGTAAATGCAATCATCTAGTATGATGGCAGACTAAAGTTATTTGTCCTTTAATGGTTGGTCCACAAATCAGTAACCTTAGTTTCTAACTCGTGTACTCCTAGCCTCTACTTTAGAGGCCCACAGATAAAGGAATGTTGGTAGATGCACTACATAATCTAGATAGTTCATGTAACAAAGCAAATATTATCACATACTTCAAAATTGTCTGCTGGTATAATAATTTCACCATAGATATATTGTTAAATACATGTAAGTACAGTTAGATACTTATAGTTTAGGATTGTATTTGTATCCCTAAATAATGCATCATGATGCTCCTGCTAAGCTATGTAAGAGGAGTGGAGGACACTAAAGGAACTGGTAGCCTGACTAACCAAATCATCCATGACATGTACTTGTGCTCTCTGTGTTTAATTTTTGATGTCTTAAATTCAGGCATTCATTTTACTATATTCAAAGCAAGTCATGTGAGAAGCTGAGCTGACTCGAAGATGATTGTTCACATCTCATCTAAAATGTACCTCAAATTTCTTGAAATGTTGTTGCCTGGGTATATCATGGAAATTTGATGTGTGATGCATCCATGCCCAGGTCCAATAATAATACAAGTGCACAACTCATGTTGAACAATGGCTGAAAAATGTCCACATTTAAAAATAAAAAATAAAATCCGAACCCCCACTCCCCCCCAAAAAAAAATTCTTAAATGAACGAGTGTTAGAAGTAGATTGCTTTAATCACTCTCATACATGCCAATCGGACATGAGGATACATCAACAACAGAACTTGGTTTTGTATATGATTGGACATTTATCTGCAAAATGGTTGATTTGATAGCACAAAGTTCATAGACTAAGTTCGGTGTTGAACCAGTCAAAGATGAGGACGAGCCATGATGGGCAACTAGTTAAGGACCTTAAGGGGAATGTCACATAGAAGGCAGAAGTGGCAGGTAGGCAGTCCGGTAACCAACCTAGTTGTAGGCTGCACAGCTAGAGGAAGAGGAGGAAGCAGGGGAAAGAAGAGAGAAGAAAAAGAAGGGGGTAGAGAAAGAGAAGATAAAAGGGGGGCGAAAAAACTCTATTCCATTCCAATCACTATTAGCTGCTTCCACTACCCTCTACCTTGGCTGCTTATTATATCTACATCATTGAGCCGCCTCGTACGGTCTGATGTCTTGTTTAGGCTTGGCTTAATTAAAAGCAACAGAGGTTGGGCCATTATATCATGACCATGATCCAACTTGACATGTTCTATTTTTATTAAAACCAGCTTCTTATCCTCTGGACCCGTCCTCTAAGGTAACAACCACAAGTTATGGAGGGTATGGCAGCGATCAATTCTGGAGATGATTTCTACCTAACTTATTCCTTTTTTCCCCTTTTTCTTCTCTTCTTTCTTTTCTCTTCATTATTTCGCTTTTCTACCTGATTGGGACACGTTATTCTTGATGAGGTTACCTTGTGACCGCTCTTTCTAGTGAAACCTATGTGAATAGGTTTGCAAACCTGAAGAGCCAAAGTTGAGACACAACTATCACTTTGGAATTGTTTTGACTCTGTCTCTTCAGTTTGGCAAACCTTTTCTTTAGCCTTTTGTAATCTTTGGAAATCTCAAGGTATATATCCTTAATTGCTAAACTTTAAAGGTGTGCATCAAGTCTTCTGCCTACTGACTCTCTCTGCTTTATGTTGACCAGTGTCATGTAGTTTTCTTGACCAAGGACTGTAGATCAAGCTACAAAGGTTGATATCAAGTTTACAGTGCCTTGATGGTTAATTATAATCAGCCAACAAATGAGAAAGAAAACATCATAATGGAATAACTAATATTTGGTTAACTCTTCAATCTTTGAATTGTTTTGGTAGTAAATACTTGGATCCTGCTACCTTTTGGCTCTAACTTTGCAATATGCACATGGTTTCTCGAGGGTCTTATGAAGAGATTAGAGAGGCAAGCCAAGGGATACATTATATCACACATTTTGTCATCATATGAACCTGCCATGTAGTGCATAGTGTAGTGCAATTGTCTGTGACTGATGATTATTCCAAATTCTTCTATTTTGTTTCTTAGAACTGTCCATTTAGTTATATCTTATCCAGTGTTACATACATGGAGCGGCCAGGGATATTAGGTCCTCGTGTGTCTGGAAGTGCTGATTTGGAAACCTTCCAAAAAAATTGACTCCTGACCATGGCATGAGTGTGTATACAAATACATGTACATACAGTAATATCAACACCAATAATCAGTCCATTCCACAAAATTTATTGGCTTATTTTACTAATACCCCCTTAAACTTTCCTGGTTTTCCAGAAACCCCTCCTCAATTCTTGAAATCCCCAAATACTCAAATTTAATTTCTCCCCCCCCCACCCCCCCCCCCCCCCCCCCCCCCAAAAAAAAAAAAAAAAAAAAAAAAAAAAAAAACCCTCCGTTAACTGTTCGTATGGCTGGTCTTCGCGTGACTTTCACGTATCTATTTTCTAACGAAATTACACTTAGTTCATCACGTAATTGCACGTGTTTCTTTGTGCGGGGAGGGCAAGAAAGTCATTTCCACCATTATGGGCTAAAGTGAGAAACAAATAGTTAAGAGGGGTATTTTGAGATTTTGGAAGTTCGGGGGGTTTCTTGGAAAATCAGGAAAGTTTAAGGGGTATTAAGAAAATAAGCCAAATTTATTTGGACTTTACATAGTTGTTTGTCAAGCTTTCACACGCAGTGTGGATGAAAATCTTACATCTCGATATGATCTTGCTTGATAGGATGGCTTTATATTTTCTTGAGCTTTGTCAAAAAATAGGTGACTAGTGAAGTGTCCGACACGTCAAAATTGAAACCTGAAGTCTCCCGGAAATAATCGATCTTATCTCTTGTTTCATATTGATCGTCTAAAATGTCATGACATTATGTATTTGTCCTGGAAAATGGATTTCCATTCAACTGCGCCTTTTCGTTTGTTTGTCCTTGATTGCTGCTGCTACTACTTTCACACTCCTTGGATTGAGGATCCTCAACATGACAAGCTCTGCATCTGTTTTTACTCTGCTTCCTGTTTCTTGTTGGTTCAAATATGCAGTTTTTGAGGTTTGACCTGTGGATAACCGGTTTATACCTTTTCAAGTTTCTCATCTGTATTTGCCTCGTTTGATGATTTGTTGAACTACCTTTTTATTGCACAAGGAGGAAACTATTTGCAGTTCTGGAAAGGATCTTTGAGTTATTTTTTCATTTGGTGTTCTTTTCCTTTTGCAGAAAATGCTGCTGCCTTGTGGCCTCCCTCCAGAGAGAGAAGAAGATTGAGTGCTGAAAATGTTCAGGCTAGCTATATTTCTCCCCTTCGGTGCTCGAGGGAGCCTCCATTTGCCTTGCAGAACCTTCTCTTACCGGTTATCATGGTTAAATTTGCAGTAGGTTGCATGCTGATTTAATACGCATTTCAGGCTGTAGTAGCATACATTTCTCTTGTTGTATGAAACAATGGTTGATGTGCAACAATGAGGTGCACTTTGTGTTGACAGTAGACTGAACTGAAAGTGCAAATACCACTTTGAAGCTTTGTATTCAGCAGAAACTGGGAATCTTCAATATCAATTGTGTGTTCTTGAGCCCTTGTGTCTATTATCTATGCGCTGCCGTGTAAATTCAGGTATTGTATACGCTTGCTGGGTGAGCAGAGTACAGAAAATTTCTGATTTTTAAAATTATGCACTCTATGCTCCAGATTTTTCTTTTTAAGTGCAAGTGCTCAACTCTTACACCAATTTCAAGTTGGCGTTTTCTGACTCTCCTCGGCTTTTTTCGCTCAAATCCTTTGAACTCTACGCTTGCAACCTAACCAGGCCCAACGGTCCTTTGACCCATGGGCGGACCCATTAGTGGGCCGGGCCGGGCTGCAGCCCGGCCCAATTTTTATATATAGGTTTAAACTTTTGTTCTTTTTCATATATTGTGTTAAACCGGTTTCTATTTTGACTCTTTTTAGCAAATTTATTTCTAGTTCCACTCGTGGAGAATACTATTTTATTTTTTGATAAATTTATATAATTTATAAGTATATGCTATAAAAAATTGCAGCTCACTCTAAAATTTTTTCTTGATTCCACCCTTGTCGACCAGAGTAATATTGTTAATTTGAGACATATTATTACTTGATTAAGAGGTTGTGATTTGATTGATCGGAATTCGGAAGTTCTTTTTTATGTGTGATTGATTAGCGTACCAAAAATCTAGTCAACATAATAATTACATTTGCACTTTGCTTACGGCTTTACTAATTAGTGTAAATGTATTTCTTATGATCAATACTTATAAAACGACTGCTTCCTAATAACTTGGAATACTGTTTACTGCAAGACTATTTACAAGTACTTACAATCAATCAAACAACCAACACAACTTCGAGAATTAGCTATGTACAAATTGTAACACAGGTAATCTTTGTTTCGTCAAGACATAATTGTCGAGATTCTCCCCCCCACTTACAGCTCCAAAACATTGTAATCTGACTGTGTAACACTACTTACCAACCTTTTGCTCACAACTTGTGACACCACTTACACAAGAAGAGCTCAAACATCAAAATAGCATGTAAAATGGTGTAAGTGGGTGTTTATGCAAACACCATTCCCTTCTCTAAAAAGTACCATCAATCATGAAAGGAATAATATCCGACAGTTGCCCTAAATAATACTCCCTCCGCCCGGAAATAGTAGGGTCTTTTTTGAAAAAAAAAATCCCAAATTAGTACTCCATTTTCAATCATAATATTACTTTTATCATTCTCAATATAGAATATGAATTAATACACTTGTCTTTTCTGTTTATAGCAAAAATGTCATTCTTTCTTTCTCTTTATAAGGAAAACATCATTTCTAATGCGAGAGTAAAATTGAAAATTTTTTAAATATATCATACATAATCCCTTTCTTTAATTCTTATGTCCGGTCAAAATCCGCCCACTAAGAACCGACGGAAGGAGTATTCTTTCCTTAACTATCTTTCCTCGTAACTAAACAAAAGGGGGGCATAAAAAAAGGGATCCAAGATCATGCACTTTGGCACAGAAAGCAAGGTAGTATGTGTCTTTTTCAGCCAGTGAGCGGGCTCTCAGGCCCTTGATGTGACCATTCTCGCTCTCTTTCCAATTTAAGACCACTAAGGCCCGTTTGGCTGCTGGAAACCGCAAGTTACATAATAAACCGTAAGTAAGTATTACAGTGTGTGATTGGTAATGTAAAACTATAAGTGAGAATTTATATTGTGTTTTATGATGTTTGGTTGTTATAATGTGTAAGTCGTAAGTGAGAATACTGACTACAAAACTATTTGGTGATTTAAAAAAAATTAAATAATTAAAAATAAAATTAAATAATTAAAAATAAAATTAAAGTAAGGATAACAATATAATTAAAAATATTAGATAATAGATGTTAAAAATTAAAATTAAATGTTATGAGAATATAACTTTTGAGATGGGCCACTTCCTTCCTCAGGCTTGAGGTTCACCCAACACCCAAACCAAGCTGATACCGAGTACTCTTTCTAGAATCATGTGATCATTCAAATTCCATTGGCGCCAAATTGATCATAAAGAAGGATGACTTTAAATGACTCAATTTGTTCTAAATTCTAAATGAAATCGCCAGCAAGACCGACCTTAGCTCAGTTGGTAGAGCGGAGGACTGTAGTGTTGCAGATTAATCCTTAGGTCGCTGGTTCGAATCCGGCAGGTCGGAGAAAATATTTATTTCCTGCCAAGAAATTTATTTCTATATATTTTTTTTAATTTGTGGCCCCTTAAGAAGAATCAACAGGATCCAACAGGATCTTCCCAGAAAATAAAGCAGCAAAAATTCTGGAGAAATTTTGGAGAAGAGCTTGAAGGATTCACAGTGATCGAAGGAGAGGCAAAGATTCTTATGAATTGTAGCAATAGTCTCTTCTACAAGAGAGCTCAGGTGATTATTCTCCCTTCGTTTACTCTTTTTGGAGTCGTATTATCATCATTTGTTTTGTAGTGTTTCATTCCTATGGATTTTGATGCATTCTGGAGATGCCCATGTCTTGTTCCAGTTTGTTGGTTGATGGGTACTTGTCAAAATTAGGTCTTTTGGTTGCTATTGTTTCTGGTAACTATGAGCTGCACTTGGATTGTGATTTTGTTGGAAACTGGAATTGGGTTTTAGGGTTCTGTTTGTACGACATAATTTCTGAAAAAAACAGAAAACATTAAGCATGTCATGGATTCTACCAACACTCACCTTTCAGCCTTGAAAAGGAAAATCATAACTTTTGTTGACAGATACACATTTATATAGACAAGCATGTATGGAAAAATTAAAATGGACTGAAAATATCTCATCATTTCATGATACATATCGTTTTAAACATAAAGATAATTTATACCTTGTAAGCTTTTTTGAGCTCCCATATTTGAGGGAGAAACCCCCTCAACAGAACACAAAAGCCAATCAAGTCCGACCATACAACATAAGATAACCTTTCTGTATATAAATCT
The DNA here is from genome assembly GCA_038442645.1 of Agave tequilana. NCBI lineage: Eukaryota > Viridiplantae > Streptophyta > Magnoliopsida > Asparagales > Asparagaceae > Agave > Agave tequilana. The sequence continues at coordinate 113,760 of JAVJIF010002984.1, forward strand.
AAGATGACTCGAAACATAATATGTCCTGAACTAGTCTGTTGGTGAGCTGCTGAATACGGCCATCACCATCCAACTACTGCCGATGAGACAGAGCTGCATCCTTTGTGGCCCTGCGATGTGATCATTAGAAGGTAGGAACTTGCTGAGTTGATTGCTTGGTCAAGGGGGCTATCTGACCTGCCGAGTAAAACACGATCAGAAGTATCAAAGATGATTGCTTTCAGATGTTTCCCCAGCCCCTAAAATATTGCTCATTTTGGTCGACCAGATTGCCGAGACAACCGTGCTGTATTTGGTCTCCAATGCTCAACAATCTCTACTGTTACACGTATCATCTATTGTGATAGGGGATAGTGATACGCTAAAAGACATCCTTAATGATGTTGTAATTTCTTTCTTTTCTTTTCTTTTCTTTTCTTTTCTTTCTTTCTTTTACTCCTAATGCTACTATGATTCTGTAGCTTATTAGGATTATGAATCTTGTTCGTAAATTCATGTCGCTTAATTTGCAATCAGGTTAACTACAGAGATTTATCGATTGTTGTTTTGAGGACTTTCATTTCAAAATGCAAGGAAGAGCATTTGGAAATGTTGAACCAAAAAAGTGAAGTTGGAAAAAGAAGCGCCCGAGGAAACACCTTTTGCACCTGTAGTGCAGAAATCCACCATCACTCAAGGAAAGGTAATTTAGAGTCTAGAAGAGCCTGGAGGCATCTTAAAGAAAACACCTAAGACCAGTTCATGGAAGGGACAGGGAGAAGTTGAGCCAGCCAGAATTCTCGAGGTATATGCCTGTTATCTTCTTTTCCCCACTTTGTCTTCAATTTATGAACATAAACATGTTGTGCCTAGCGCCTTTCTTGGCAACAACTAAATTGATGAACCCAAGCAACGGGGATAGACGCGTCAAAAAAGTACCCATACGACAAGAACAAAGAAACAAGAGAGAAAGTAAGCCAACACAATATTTAACGAGGTTCGACAATTGCCTACGTTCTCAGAGTAAGGGAGAGAGAGATTTTATTGATTCAACAATTAATTAGAAGTTGTTCCTTGAGAATTTCAAAGGGATACAATTCATGAGGACTTTAACCCTTATTTATAGCCAGAGAGTCTCAATGATTTAGAAAACCACAATTGGATTCGTCTCCAAATAAGAAACGAAATTCGAATCCGTTCAGGAGAGGAAATTCGCATGCCGGTCGAGCGACCCTTTCCCTCAGTTGACCGGCCGGTCGACCGGGACCAACAGAAGCTCAAGTTGTGCTAGTCGGTCGACCGCTCCGGTCGATCTTTCCTAGCCACGGTCGACCGGAGGCTCAACCGGGCTGTGCTTGTGCACGTCGTGCACCCCGGTCGACTGGGCTCTGCCTGGCGTATTTCGAACTGTGTTCTCGCTTTCTCTGAATTCCGATCTCTGCGCTATTTCTTCCAATGAGTTTAAAAAAACTCTTCCGATGTATTTTATCTCCTCTTATCTCCTCTCCCCTACAAAACACCTTCTACAGAAGTAAAGATTCTTGTCCAAAGATCCTTAACAAAGTTCTTATACTTGAGCTAGCTGGAGAAATCTTTGGCCTATCCTAAACATGTTGTTTAGGATCTCTCCTTCATTCTGAAAGGTCTCTTCATGATAAATTTGCAGGCTTTGGCTTCATTATGAGCTTCTATTCTGCATGCTCTTATACAGAATCTGTTGAAGCATGCTTGAAGAATAGACAATTCAATGACTCTGTGGCATGTTCAAAGGTGGAGGCTCATCTTGCGGATGCTCAAGTTTACATGCTCACCCACCCAAAGCAATTTGAGGCGGTAATATTTTTTATCTTCATTTCTCTACAAGTTTTACTTAAAACAATGAGCATGCTGCTTTAAAGCTTTGCTTACTGCAATCAGTGAACCTAAACTGATGTTTGCTTTTTCATAAGGGAACTGTCGAATTACCTTTAATCAGTAATTTTTTCATGGAAATTGCATCTTCGTTTACCTCATTCACTCTTGGCTGGAGTTTTTCTTAGACGAAACTGAAGTTTCCATGAGGAGGTTGTGCTTTCAGTCCATCCATTCCCCATCTTGCCACATTCCCTTCTCAAAATTGTTGTTGGCCATCACTATATATTCAAATGCACCTCTTTAGTTTGCATCATTTTAAAGTTTGCGGCACAATCATCTTGTGTTAGCACACTTCCGCCTTCTCAGTTCGTTTGGCATTGAAGAAAGATTTTCTATGAATTTATGATTTAAGTGTTGGCATACCGGAATATAAATTCCTTAAAACCATGAAATAACACATTGATATTTGTGTGGGATTATTAATTTTCTAAGTTCTCATAATTTTATGTTTGGATGACCCTACTATATCTTCTACCACCCAATATCTGCATAAACTTGTCAACTTCAAAGTTCTAACCCATCATCTTTTTATTTATTTATTTTTGTGTGTGTATGTGCAAATGCACACCCACTCTACTGGGGGTGGGTGGAGTTGGGTTTGTGGAGAAAGGGAAAGGAAGTGTTAGGGTTTAGGACACAAATAGAAAACAACACACATAAAAAGATACTTCCTCCAACCACTACTAGCCCTTCACTAGGGGGATTAGTTAATGAAATATCCAAGATTGATGAGCTTCCGGATACAAGATAATCATTTGCATCTAGGTTTGGTCTTATTAATCAGGCTTTTCTTCAAGGCCTGCCAAAATCTTTATACTTTATATATGCAGTAATTGGACGAATCCTTCATAGGTATCCTTTTCTACAGAGAGTATGCTTCATAGGTGACCCCATTTTGATGTGAGAAGGCTTGGACAATAATAATTATAATGGCGATAAGTTGGAGCTAACAGGGTTTTTGTTAGTGCACACAGGCCTATGTCAAGTGGTCTATCACATACTGGCCTTCTTAACTAGTGGCTTGCCAAAACCCAGCCCTTTGATGTCCTCGCCTTACCCAACCGTCATCCCCATGAATGGTGACATAGGGATAGGTGGTAGAGATTAAGTGAATGATGACTACAGGTACCATAGTGAACTTTGGTGATACGTGATCATGGTTACTTGTAGACTGGAAAAGATGTCTCGCTATTTGGTAGGAAGTTAATAGTGAAATTAAGAAATCTCAAATGAAGACCCACATTGTAATGATTGGATATTAATTAGTTCCCTTTTTTTTTCTTTCATCTTTCTAAAGAAATGGATGCACAATGTTATCCATATGGTTTGTAGAGTATGTGCTAATAGTATGAAGCATTGCGTTGCTGCAGTTTCAGCATTGTTGTTGGTAGCTATTATTGTTAATCTATATCTGCTGCTTACTGAGATGTGATCATCACTTAATGCAGTAGGCGGGGTTCCTATAACTTAGGAAATGGCTTGATAAGCTTTTGTTATTCATGAATGTTGTCTCAGGTTGATCTTGATCCTTGTGGATCGCCTTCCATTTTCTTGGATTCAGCAGGTCAGTCAGTTACTGATGGTGGCATGTTAATGTGCTCTGCTACTTATTTGGCAGTGTTGTGTGGGAGATGTGGAGATGTCTTCTATTCATAGTGAGGTCATGTCAACACTCAACAGTTGTGTTTAACACAGGAATGTGCTAATGTTGTGTTATTAAGTTTTAATATCATTTGGAAACCAGGTGTGGCTCCTATTTTGAAAGGAAAATATTGTCAATGAGATGGCTTGGGGATCCTCCTTGCCTGCATTGAGGTACTCCATCCATATAGAGATTGCTCGGGCTCCATAGTAAGATTTCTCCTTTAAGATCTTTGATTTCTCAGTTTCTCCTGAAATGCAGGGCCATGCAAATCGTTACAAGTGTTTCATAGTCCTATACTCTCCGGGCACATGGATATTTACGTTCGAGTCTTTGTACGCATTTTCACGTGTGTTAACTTGGAATACTGAAGTTTATTCATTTAAAAATAAATTAGGGGAATTAGGGTTGACTTGTTAGCTCTCTCTGCATGTTTTTCAGCTTGCTGGATCTTTCTTAGAATTGTAAGTGTTTAATGTGGAGAATTAATCTCATTTGCAGTTCGCGAGTAAGATGAA
>JAVJIF010002985.1:0-63445 GCA_038442645.1 Agave tequilana
GCTGCGTAGGGTTCGTTCTGAGTCAATTCAACTCTTATATTTTGGGACATTGTATTTGAGGAAGATATATGGGGTCATGGGAAACATGATTAATCTTGTATATACATATGTGGAGAACCTTGTAGTAGTTTCATTTCAAGTTGACAATTGAGATATTTTTATTGAGTTGTGGCAATATGAAGTGTATTATCATATCATGCCCATGTGAAGTTGAAAGTTATGAATTTTGAAAGCCTATGAATGCCGAGATAGAAACTTTAGAGTTATGTTGTTATGTTTCTCCATAAGTGAGGCGATGTCAAGCCGAAATTGTTATTTAGAAGATACGGGCCGTTGTGAGCCAAAATATTATTATGACTGCGTGGACAATTGTTGACCTTGGCTTATATGTTTGGATTTGAGATAAGTAGGCTGGTGTTGGCTGAAATATTGTGATGTGAATGTACATTGGGATATATCAATATTTACAAAGGAGATGTTGTCAAAATTTTAAGAATATTGGAGATTTATTTGATGATCTGTTGATTAATAGGATATTCGTGTCAATTGAGATTATTAAAATCTGGGACCGTTACAGTTGGTATCAGAGCAGGGTATAGATGAAGGATAAACTTAGAACGAATAGTAGAAGAGGATTGGATTGATGGGGGCTGATTTTTTTAGATTGATTTGCATGTTTATGCCTTGTATGTATGTGAAAGCATTGTTTGACTTGGTTGGTTTAAGGGGGGTAGGGGTTCTTACGTGTATGACTAATCCTGAAGCGCGGGATATTTGGGTCACTGCCTTATGTTCGGATTATGATACCCACATGTCATAATTCGGATGTGTTCGGCTGAGGGTGTGGGCCCTCAGTACGAGCTGCTAGTGGTATGGATACTGGAGTAAGGAAATGATTAAAATATCACGCGAGTTAAGATTAAGTCGGATCGTAAGAACATAGTGTAGGAAATTGTTCATGAGATACTAAATTCTCGAGGAAAAGTATCGAAAGGGGTATTTTATAGAAGTAAGATTTGAAGTATATAGGAGGAATGGAAGGTTTTGTACTTATCTGTTTCAGGCATGCCAAGTTTCGAGGACGAAACTTTTGTAAGGGGGGTAGAACTGTAACACCCCAATTTTATTAATCCCGAATTTATATTCAAATCCTAGATCTAAGAGATTATACGAGATTAAGTACGGTGATTATTGGATAAATCTTTTGTAGAAATGATTTTTCTTTTTTTTATTTTGTGAGAAAATTTTGAGGTAAAAATAAAATTTGATAAGTATATATTTTTGTGTATGAAATTGTTGGTACACCTATATGTAGATACATGCCTATAATGAATGTATACAATACATCAACTTGTAATTATATTTTTCTCCATGTATACTACCCACTAAAGACACAAATAAAATCCTAAATGGTAAGGTGGCATGAATTTAGGCAACTTAGGGATGAGAGAGAGGCAAGTGGCACATATGGCAAGTATAATAAATTAGATAATTGTTTATAATAGAAAGTGAGAGAAATAAATTATTTTTCTCCCCAAAATCTCTCTCTCTTTCTCTCTCTCTCCCCACGCAAGTTTTCCCCCAAATCTCTCTCTCTCTCTCTCGCGCGCGGGTGGCCAAGGCCAGGCGGCCGCGGCCAGGGCACGCGGCCAGGGCGCGGCCAGCGCGGCCACGCGCGACCGGAGGCGCGGCAGCGGCGGCCGGTTAGGGCGGCGGGTCGGAAGTCGGTGAGTGGGTTTCTCCTTGTTCATTCCTCAATTTTTCCCTTTTTGAAAAAGCCCTAGATCTGAATCTATTGTTTGAATAAAATTTTTCTCCCTTGTGTATTCATGCAATTGTTCCTTGTTATTTCATGACTCCTAATGCATGTTAGTGATCTAAAATTGATGTTGGATTTGTGGAGTTGATCTAATTGTAGGTAATTGATGGGTAGGGAGTTACATGATAGTGTATGTCATGTGGTGATGGGGTTCATAAATTTTCGGATTTGGGTGTAAATCTCAACCCTTGAACTCTTAATCCCACATTTCAAGTTGATGGTGTTGAGACTTTCATTGAAAGCTTGAGAGGCTAATGTTTGAGAAATTTGTTCTTCCTAAATTGGAATAAAATGCTTCACACAAATTTTTTGGTCCAATGCGCGATGAACTTACTAGGTGTTGAAATCCTTGTAGAGAACTTCCCTTTTTTTTTTATTATGTGAACCTCTTGTATGTCATGCAACCTAGCCTTTTGACGAAACTATAAATCATATATGAAAGTATTATGTTCAAAGAAGGGTCATGGTTTGAGTTAGTTTAAATTTTATCAAGACGTATACTCTCTTGTAATTTGTATAAGAGTCTATTTCGGAAATCGATCGGAGGTTGGTATGGGTATCATTAAGTAAATGAGGTTAAGCCTAAAATTTGGGTGTCATCATATCAAAAGTCCTAATAACGATTAATGTATTAGTAGAAGACAAGATTAATCCAAGCGTGGAATTAGTATCATATTAGTGGATCGTTACAAATGGGGGAGGTCAAGTTATAGATCACTCCTAACCATTAGTGTAGATGGAGAATCTTGAGCTTTTTACACTTGTGAGTGTTGAATCTCTTGCCACTCCTACATAATAAATGCTCAAGCAAATCAAAATTTGATCTTGATCATGTTAGTGAGATAGAAAGAAAATTTTTACGACATAAGTTAAATCATGAAATTAGAGGTGACTTAAAGAGGGGTTTGTGATAAATCATGTAGTGATCGAACTATAAATGCTCTTATAAAAAAAAAAAATTTCTCGTGACCAAAAGTCTAAATATAAGTTCATGACTTACTCATGATCTAATTTAGATGAGGAAATAAAAGGAAAAGTGGAGAATTTGTGTAGTTCAAAGCACTTTTATAATAATATTACAATCTGTTAAAGTCTGTCCAGATCTGAAACTAGAATCTTGGGGTTTCTTTCGCAAGGATATTTAATAAGAAATAGGTCATGTAATATACGTTGGAAAGCTAATCGAGTCTACTTTCCAACCGCACTTACGGTGTCTTAATCAAAGTCTGTGCTGGAAATTATCACTGGAACATGATAACTTGTCGAAAGTGCAAAGTTGCAGAATTTTTAGATGTCTAAATAATTTTTGTTTATTTCAGCTTTTCGTGCAACTTAAGTGGTGTCTACTCTAGATAGCAGACTGTTCTTATCTGGCTCATAAAAATATAAGGTACCAATAAATTCGTGTGCAGTTTAGTGCCAAGTGGAATGAGATCCGTATTTTACTATGCATATGATAATTTCTTAGAGATTCCGACACTGGGTTAAAAGTGAAGATTGGTTACTGTTAAGAAGGTTCACATTCCTACCTTCAGTTTAAATAAGATATTGTCTATATTCTCATTGCAAGAAGGTATAGACTGATCAAGTCATTAACTTTCCTAAGTCATCTGATATTGTTTAAAAGTTATTTAACATAGAGGGTGATATGTTAGTAGATGCCCCTATAACATCGTCATAGTCACTAAGAATTTTATGAGAATGATTTGTTTGGTATAATATACCTAATATGAATAGTTGGTTAGAGCATGAATGGAAATAGATGTTATTACTTAAGTGCTGACCTATTGGAGCACTTATAATTGATAAGCATGTTAAGAATCTGAACTTGAGAAATGTGTGAATATGATTTTGTATGATATTGTGTATGTAAAATGTAGGAAGGGGCCAGCGGGAGCTGGTAGGTGTGAAGACGGGGTATGATGTTAGTGTGTTAAATGTAGGAAGGGGCCAGCGGGAGCTGGTAGGTGTGAAGACAGGGTATGATATTATGTGTGTTAAATGTAGGAAGGGGCCAGCGGGAGCTGGTAGGTGTGAAGACGGGGTATGAGATGGGTCGTGTGTTATGAAATAAGATGTGCTTATTCAAATTGAACAGTGTTCTATGCTTGTCCTTATGCATGACTGTGAAGCTCTGCTTTATTATAAGAGATAATGAAATATCATATGATGGGTGAAAGTGCAAGGGTTAATCCATACAGTACTTGAATGGTGATATGATATACATGTAATTGAATCCTTACAAATGATTGAAAATGAATGGTTCTGTGTGATACAAATGTGTATGTGTGTGTATGTGACACTGGGGGTATGAGGGTTGTGTCATCGTATATGACATGAAACCATCAGAATACAAGTTCGGCTGATTGAAATGAATACCATATATTGGGTGTCAGTGTGCATGTGAATCCGTGCATTACTTGAAGTGGGATGCGTTATTGTATTATGAGAATATGATATGTATATGTTATATAACTATGGCTTGTGACGTTAGTGTTATCGAATGCATAAACTAAGTTTAGGGCATAACTCTTGGGGTTGGTGTATTATTGCATGGAATACAAGGCACGTGAGTAATACACACTATGTTCACATAAGACGAGAGAGTGTATTTATGTAACTCATAGACCTTATCACACGTAAAGATGAAAATCCAAGAAAGCAATTGGGAGTACAATCATAAGAGTCTGATCGTTCTCAGAAATTGTAGAGGCTGAGGCCTTGATTTATTAAACTATCGGATGCCTCCGATTCTTGTCTTCTTACTGTTTCAGATTCCTTTTATTGCGTGTATATTCATACTCTTGTTGAGATATTATCTTTTCTTGATTATTCCTACCTCACTCACTGAGCTATCGAGCTCACCCTCCCACAGACTGATATATTGCAGGTTGCTTGAGGCAGGGGTCAGGGTTATGCTGCGTAGGTTCGTTCTGAGTCAATTCAACTCTTGTATTTTGGGACATTTGTGTTTGAGGAAGATATATGTGGGTCATGGGAAACATGATTAATCTTGTATATACATATGTGGAGAACTTGTAGTAGTTTCATTTCAAGTTGACAATTGAGATATTTTTATTGAGTTGTGGCAATATGAAGTGTATTATCAATATCATGCCCATGTGAAGTTGAAAGTTATGAATTTTGAAAGCCTATGAATGCCGAGATAGAAACTTTAGAGTTATGTTGTTATGTTTCTCCATAAGTAGGCGATGTCAAGCCGAAATTGTTATTTAGAAGATACGGGCCGTTGTGAGCCAAAATATTATTATGACTGCGTGGACAATTGTTGACCTTGGCTTATATGTTTGGATTTGAGATAAGTAGGCTGGTGTTGGCTGAAATTATTGTTATGTGAAATGTACATTTGGGATATATCAATATTTACAAAGGAGATGCTGTCAAAATTTAAGAATATTGGAGATTTATTTGATGATCTGTTGATTAATATGGATATTCGTGTCAATTGAGATTATTAAAATCGGGGACCGTTACAGCAAGTACCGATGTCAGGTATCATATGTCAAATATAGCATGACAAGTACTGATGTCATATATAGCATGGTAAATATCGGTTTCCAATATGGCAAGTGATTGAGATTTCACCTGCACACAAAATAATAAATTTAGATTTAGAAAAGGTTGTGCAAGGTGCTCAATTCTAATCCGCTATAGCAATGGCTTATGCGGGTCGTGATCCTCAGGAGGGGGGAACTAGCGATGGAAGCGTTTAAGTAAGTTCTCTAAAAATTTCTTAGGTTAGGAAGAAAGCGGTATTACAATGAGTTAGGAAAGAAGAGTTGAAGTGTTGGTGATTTAATCTACAAAAATAAAAGAAAAGAAAGAAAAACTACACATACCTACTTCTTCTGTCCTGCTTACCTTTAATCCGTTGCAACGATGTACCTTGTCTTTGAAGGCATTCAAGTATGGCGTATAGGATCTTCCACTTTGCGATCTACACTACGAAAAGAAAAGACAAACTAAAGAGAAGGCTTGTTCATCTCCATAGGCCATCAAGGGCACTTCTTCGGCTAGGCAGTCTCGAAGCGATCGGTTCTCATGGTTTACAAGACATCAGAGACAAATAATAAAGTGAACAAGAATAAAAGAACAAAAAACAAAATAGAAAAATAAAGACAAACCTTGAGCAGATTTTATTAACAATGGAGGAAAAGTAAGACTTACACCGCTGTCACCTCAGTACAAGTATGAACTCCTTCCTCCATGAAAGCATCCTCTCCTCTTAGTACAAAAAATTACAAAAGAAAACTAAAATAAAAACTAACCTAAATTACAAGTTAGCCTAAAAACCCTAGATTTTGCTCTGAACTGCGATGTACGCCCTTCTCGGTTGCTCTACAGGGGTATTATAGGTGCAGAAGGAGGTAGAGTCCCGGTACAACTCCTCGACGAAAACAGCTGGCCAGATTCGACAGGATTGCCGCCATAGTGTGGCAGCTGACCACGAGCTTTGGCGCGTGGCCTCCTCTGGTCCGTCCATCTAGGTGTAGTCTTCTGGAAGTTGCATCCTGACTCTTTATTTTGAGATTTCGGGATAACTTGGGAAGCAAGTTACCTAGATCTCAAATCTCTTTCAAAACGAATTTCATCCTTGCACTCTCCTTCTTTGGCTTTTATCCTCATCCTGCAAGTATTTAGGGTTGAATAGAAGTCTATCCTTCCCTCTTCTTTTAGTATTTGCAACTCTTTCAATTGGTAATTGCAATTTTGACATTTGATAATTGCAACTTTTGCATTGGGCTTTAAACATGGGCTTTTGGGCTTCTTTTCAGGCTTTATTCCTTTATTTTTATTTTTCAAGGCCTGCACACAATAAATAATAAAATATTAGTAAATGTGCAGAATTATAGAAATAAATATGAAAATGTGATAGTAAATGTATTGAAAATATGCACTTTTCATTACCTATCAGCAAGTGTCAGTGTCAAACATAGCATGGCAAGTGTCAGTGTCAAGCATGGCAAGTGTCGGTGTCAAATATAGCATGGCAAATACCTGTATCTTATATCAAGTAATAAGTATAGTATAGCAAATACCGGTGTCACGTATCATATGTCAAATATAGCATCGGTGTAAAAGTTACAGTGACAATGACTAGGCATATAACGGTAATAGTAAAACATATAGCAATATAGAAAATGTACTCGCATAATGATAAAATAAATGTATGTTAAAAAGAAACTGTACTCGCCTCAATATCGGAACGCAATACCGAGTAATATCCGGAATATTCACGAACACCACGATCAAGCCGACAATCCAAATAAATATATATAATAATATAATATATATATATATGAATATATTTTTGAGAGAATAAGAAAGGAGAGAGAGAGAGAGAAGAGAGTTTTAGAGAGAGAAAGTTTAGAGAGAGAAAGAGGGTTTCTAGAGAGAGAAAGTGTAGAGAGAAAGAGAGATTTTAGAGAGAGAAGGTAGAGAGAGAAAGAGAGATTTCTAGAGAGAGAAAATCTAGAGAGAGTGAGATTTTTAGAGAGAGAAAGTCTAGAGAGTCTAGAGAGTGATTTTAGAGAGAGAAAGTCTAGAGAGTGATCTTAGAGAGAGAGTGAGAATAGGAGAGGGAGAGAGTAGAGAGAGGGAAAGAAGAACCAGGATAGAGAGATAGATGAGAGGGGAGAGAGAAAGAAAGAGAGAGAGGGAGATGAAGAGAGAGAGAGAGAGGACAGGAGTGGGGGGCTGCTGCCCCTCCCCCCAACTGCCCACGGCCAGGCCAGGAGGCCTGGCCGTGGCCCTGCCAGAGACGGCGCCGGCGGCCCTCCGGTGGCCGCTAGCCAGGGTGGCCGCGCCGGCTACCCCAAAGAGAAGAGAGGAGGACAGGGGGCAGCAGCGCCCCTGCTCACGCCAACCCAGGCCGGCGGCCTGGGCTGGCTCTGTCGCCACCTGGCTGCGGTCAGGGAGGCGCAGAGCACTGCGCCGGCCGCCGTGACCGCGCAGGCTGGGGTGGCCGCCGGCCACCCCAAAAAGAGAGGGGGAGAGAGGGAGAGGGAGGGAGAGGGAGAGAGAGACAAGGAAGAGGGGGAAATCTGAGAGAGAGAAGGGAGAGAGGGAATGACCCCCCTCTCCAGCCAGTGGCCGCCCCCTCGCCAACAGAGAGGGGCAGAAATATAGAGGGGGGAGAAAATGGAGAAGGGAGGGGCTGTCGCCCGTCCACGCACGCGCATAGGGGGCCAGGCCCCCTGGCCGCGCCCAGGCCGCCGGCGTCGCGCCGATGGCAGTCAGCCCCCACCGGGGCGCCGGAGGGAGGAGGGGGTCGTCGGGCTCAGGGAAAAGAAGAAGAAGAAAGAAAGAAAGAAAAGGAAGAAGAAAAAGAAAAGAAAAAGAAAAAGAAAAGAAAAAAATGAATTGATTGAAAAGAAGGGGGGCTAATATATTTAAAAGGGAATTTTGATGTGATGGGACATGGGTGGAAGGTGATGTGATTGGGGGGAGTGGCTGTCAGAGTTGACTTTGGGAGAGGAAGAAATGAAGAGTGAAGGGAAAAGTAATATTATTTAAATAGGGTAAAATTTGACTGTTTCAGAATCGCTCCGAAAAATTCTCAAAAATAGAAAATAATATTTTAAGATGCTCGGTGAAATCGGATTCATGAAATTTAATGTAGATTTCAAATTAAAAATCCTAAATTCTTCCGGCGGTACCGGTCGACATCAAAACCGGTGAATTTTCGATAAATTCTGAAAAATCTCAAAAATGAATTTAGATAGAAAATAAAATTCTAAGAAGTAACATGAGAGCCGTTTTTGAAAATTCAATCCCATTTGAAAATTAAAAATCCAGGAATCAGTCAGCGATGCCGACCACAGGTTTTGGAGATTTTGCAAATAATTCTGAAAATTTCCAGAAAATCATGAAAAATCTAAAATATTATAAAACGATATTTGAAACTAAAATCGGTCAAATCGGATTACCAGAAATGTCAATTCGAGCAATGCATTAGGTTCGGGCCCCCGATTCAGACTAGGGCTGACTCCGAGTCTACGAATCCAAATCCAATACAAAACAATCACACCAATAATCATAAAACAAATATAAATACAAATCAAAGAAATATGTTAGAAAAATCAGAATACGTATCTACGTACGTATTCCAGGAACGGGGTGTTACATTCCATTCACCTTACAAAAATTTCGTCCTCGAAATTTTGATAAGGGGAAGATGAACACAGAAGGAATAGGGACGAGAATTATACCAATCAAGATATGAGTAACTGAGGATAATTTCCACCAATCGACTGAATGATAAACTCAAGACTGAGACATTTCTGCACTTCTGCGTATATATCCTCTGACGGTGCTATATTAATACTGATCTGACATCTCTGATAAAAGAATACTGCCAGAACTTCAGAAGACTGACCCATTCTGAATAATATAAGGTGAGCTGACTTGGTGAGATAATTAATACTTCTTTCCAATTGTGAAGTAAAGCTGATGAAACCCATAGAAATCCATAGTGCTAAAATCCATACTATAATATAAAGTCCCGCATGGCATGAAGCTGTCCTTGATAAAGAATCTGTAGTAGAATTACCGATGCTGCATATATACTACTTCTCTGAGAATAAACCGGAATACTGAAGATAAAAAAACCCCAATAATACTGAGTATAAATAAAGAAGACCGACAATCAAGGATTTCTGAATACTGGGCATTGCAATCCCTGAAAGACATAACCGAGAATATAAAATAACCATGGAGAATTCTGAATGATAACCAGACTATAGATGAAACATGTAGAAGATATCTGGGCCTTGCAAGATTGGCCAAGTGGATCGTTCATAAGGACCATGGCTATAACTCAGATACAGCGAGAAAACCCTGTACATCGGATCCATGAAAACATACAAGGCAGAAGAAGTCCGAGGAACGGCTAGAGTGCTATGCACTGAAGGGACTAGCCACGGACGGAACCAAGCCTAGGTAAGGCCATCGCGTAACACATCTCAGGCGTTAAGCATTAGGGTGCAGCGGAGCTAACGCTCTGCGAGGCTCGCACATGGCGAAGCTCATGCGACAAAGCCAGCGCGTAACACAACGCTAAATGCTAAGCACCAGGTGTAGCGAAGCCAACACCTAGTTAGGTCCATGGGTGACTAGAACACAACCCTCGCTTGGCGAGGCTAGCGGGGTTCGTGGTCTACCAAACATATAAAGACCGCCGGGAATTGGTGGCTCTGAGAACATGATCAAGAATCACAGTAACCGAAACGAGTCCCGAAGGCTGTCTCCATAACTCTGTCTAGCAGAAGCCCTGAATCCGGAATACTATTTCATACTGATGTTCCTCATGTAATGATACGGTCTGTCTGATTATATAAGTGATGACTATCCCACTTGCTGTGCTGATTTCCCCGTGATGTATCCACATACACTAGAATAGGATGCGAGGCCGAAGAACAACCAATATAAGACCAGGTGATGCGCTAGAGTCAAAGAATACCAGAACATAATGATAGCGAATCACATCTGTCTTCTTGTTACCCTACCAGTCTATCCATGTCTTGAGTTGGTATAAGAATGAAAGGAACTGGAAATGGAAAAGGATGGAAGAGATTCAAGAATCAAGAGAAGGACGATCAAGAGGGAATAGATAACTTTGTACTTACAGTTAGATTGTTGATTGAACTTTTTCCTGCACACAAAATATAAAATATTAGATCTGAGAATTAAAGGTGTGCAAGTGCTCAATTCGAATCCGCTGTAGCAAGGCTATGCGGGTCGTGATCCTCAGGGAGGGACTAGCGATGGAAGCGTTTGTAAGTTATCTCTAAAAATTATTTTCTTTAAGTTAACAAAAAGAATAGTTAAAGTTAAGTTAGGAAGAAGGCGGTAGATTATGAAGATGGAGGATTAGAGGCGGTATTTATAATGAGATGAGAAAGAAAGAATTTGGATATGGTGATTTAATCTACAAAAATAAAAGAAAGAAAAGAAAAGAAAAGAGCACTAACCTTAGTATGGTTGAGAAAATATGCGAAAACCTAACACTTTCTACCTTGTTTCGGAGGCGTTGAACGCATAAACTATAGGATCGATCTCAGTCCCCTGTTCGCATTATATCATCAGGCTTTGGCAAGTATGAAGTGATACGTACCTTGAGGAGGAGAACATCACCATGAAGTATCGTTGGCACCACCAAGACTTGTTATACTTGTGGTTCGAAAATCACTTGCATGCTCATCAAAGATCAATAGAAATAAAGTAGAAAAGAAAAAGAAAACAAAAAGAAAATTAAAGCAATAACATAAAAATAAAATAAAAGTTACCTTTATTACTTGATACAATGGAAGAGAAGAGAAGCATACATCGGTGTCACCCTCAACATAGCCATCTCCCTCACTTACATAAAATAAAATTACAAAAAGAAAAGAAAAGAAAACCTAAACTACAAGAAGAAACCCTAGATTTGGCCCTCTGGCTCACTGGACGCTCTGTACGTTGCACTGCATGGGGTATTTATAGGTGCAGAAGGCGATAGAGTCCCGGATAAACTCCTCCACGAAAACTGGTAGATGGATAAGGCAGGATTGCCGCGGAAACGCGGCTTGGGCCTCGTTTCCGCGGCCTGGTAGTGGCTGCTGGCCACGCGCTTTGGCGCGTGGCTTCTCCTGGTCCGTCCATTTGGTCGTTTCCTTCTGGAAGCTTGATCCTGACTCTTTATCTTGGGATTTCGAGATAACTTAGAAATCAAGTTACCTAGATCTCTAATATCCCAATATCTTTTATCCACGAATTTCCTTATCTTTGCACTCTCTTCTTTGGCTTTTATCCTCATCCTGCAAGTGTTTAGGGTTGGATAGAAGTCTATCCTTCCCTCTTCTTTAATATTTGCAACTTTAGCCCTTGTGTATTTGCATTTTTGACATTTGATATTTGCACTTTTGCTCTTGGGCTTCAAACATGGGCTTTTGGGATCTTTTTAGGCTTTAATTCTTTCTTTTTATTATTTCGAGGCCTGCACACAATAAATTACAAAATATTAATAAATGTGCAGAATTAAATGAATAAATATGAAAATGTGATGGTAAATGTTATGATAAAAATGCATTTTTCACTACCAATCAATTGTATAACCACGACTCATGCATTCCAGTTGCAAATTTCTTTTACCATAAATTTGCCGACTGGTTGTACCGAGGATGTGAGAGCCTAGGCTCTGATACCACCCTGTAACGCCCCGATCCCGCGGGTACGGAGACGTTACTGCGACGTATATACGCAGGTCGGAGATAACCTCACGTATATACGCTAAGCATCAGTACAGGCAAGAATCAGAGTACGGAAGCACAGTGGTAACACACAATCCAGCAATAATAATACCAGTACACAGTTATCACAACATGATATAATATCTGAAGAATATATGATCACTAAGAAGCACAAAAGCAGGAGGCACAATATGAAATACTGGAAAGTACTCACGAGTAGCAAGATGAGAATCTCGCGAGCCGATCAAGGAGAGGCTAGAAGAAGTAGAGTCCAGATAGGTAATTGCTAATCCACGCTCCTGCTGTGCCACTCTGATCAGGTACAGCAAGACCGTCACGGTCCAGACTCTAGGATCTGAACATGAGGATCCAGGGTTGTTAGTAACCCCAGCGAGTACATAGAATAAAGCCAGATGGCGTGCATAACAGGTACACGTGTACATGATCAAGTGATGTGGTCCAGGCATGCAGGTACAAGAAATGACAAGTAACATAAAGGAAATGACAGTAAATTCGAGATCAAGTAAATACATGTATATTAGTAAATCTGAATCGGAAAACATGCATGAAAACGGTATAGAGAGCATAGGTACACATAAGCATGCGACAAATAAAACATAAACACGTGATAAATACACTAAACACGTGATAAATATAAGTATGAACAAAACTAGTTGTATAAGCTCAGATTTTGGACTCATGGGGTTGATACGTCGAGGGGATAATCCAAACAAGGAAACCCTCATCTATATACCACATATCCGATATCACCATCATCTGAGTTCATACAACTTGAGTTGCCCTCAGGGTAACAGAACTAGAGTGTGTCTGGAGTTATCATGGTATCACAGAGGTCATGTGTTATAAAACAGGGTGTCAATGCAGAGCATAATACTGTAATTGGAGATATAAAGGTATTACATTTTAATTAATCCAATAATAATAGTCAGTACCGTTTGATATTTCAATCGCCTCCCTACCAGCGCCTCACATCACTGATAGTCCATACTAGAGTTCGCACTCTGTAGAACTTACTCGGGTCTGATATGTGAGTATCAGGACCCGAACAAAGGAGAGACCAAATATCACACGTTCCTAACATTATTATTGTTTGGTTGTTTTATGTTATTCATTTGATTCATATGCTTTTGTATGTGCTACCGGTACACATACATTCACTTATGAATAAGACGAGTTATTATTTGGAAACTGATAAATCTGATGGCTCATATTTATAGTGGGTCCCGTCTCTGCCCGGGACTGGCTCAGGAGTACAGGCTACTGCTTCCGGGGACTTATCATTACGCGCCCCACACGACACTTCAGATTCAGGCTACTACTTCCGGGGACTTATCATTACGCGTCCCACACGACACTTCAGAAATATCACCATTATAAATATGACATCATACCAGTTTCCATTAGTTTCCCCCACCCCAGTGTAAGTTGAATATTTTTATTATATATATTGCCCAAAGATAATGTCCACAAGTGTATACAGTATAACCATGATTAACCAACTACTGGAATTAACAGGAGTATAATATCAGGAGTATAATATCAGGAGTCACCCTTTTTCAGGGGTTCAGGAGTACAGAAGTTTAGGAGTTCAGGAGATACAGGAGTACAGGAGATACAGGAGATACAGGAGTGCCAGATGTCTGGTCACATAATAATCATGAATATGCCAGGTAATACAGGTGCCAGGTGTCAGGTGTTATATATCAGGTGGCAAATATAGCATGTCAAACACCGGTGTCATATATCACGTGTCAAATATAGCATGGCAAGTACCGATGTCAGGTATCATATGTCAAATATAGCATGACAAGTACTGATGTCAAATATGGCATGGTAAATATCTGTTCCAAATATGGCAAGTGTCAGTGTCAAACATAGCATGGCAAGTGTCGATGTCAAGCATGGCAAGTGTCGGTGTCAAATATAGCATGGCAAATACCGGTATCTTATATCAAATAATAAGTATAGCATAGCAAATACCGGTGTCACGTATCATATGTCAAATATAGCATATCGGTGTAAAAGTTACAGTGACAATGACTAGGCATATAACGGTAATAGCAAAGCATATAACAATACAGAAAATATACTCGCATAATGATAAAATAAATGTATATTAAAAAGAAACTGTACTCGCCTCAATATCGGAACGCAATACCGAGTAATATCCGGGAAATTCACGAACACCACGATCAAGCCGACAATCCAAATAAATATATATAATAATATAATAATATATATATAATGAATATATTTTGAGAGAATAATAAAGGAGACAGAGAGAAGAGAGTTTTAGAGAGAGAAAATCTAGAGAGAGAAAGGGGGTTTCTAGAGAGAGAAAGTGTAGAGAGAGAGAGATTTCTAGAGAGAGAAGGTAGAGAGAGAAAGAGAGATTTCTAGAGAGAGAAGATTTAGAGAGAGAAAGTGGGATTTTTAGAGAGAGAAAGTATAGAGAGAAAGTCTAGAGAGTCTAGAGAGTGATTTTAGAGAGAGAAAGTAGAGAGAGAAAGTCAAGAGAGAGTGATCTTAGAGAGAGAGTGAGAATAGGAGAGGGAGATAGTAGAGAGAGGGAAAGAAGAACCAGGATAGAGAGAGAGATGAGAGGGGGGAGAGAGAGTGAGAGAGAGAGAAAGAGAGATGAAGAGAGAGAGAGAGAGAGGACAGGAGTGGGGGCAGCACAGAGAGAGAGAGAGAGAGGACAGGAGTGGGGGGCTGCTGCCCCCCCAACTACCCACGGCCAGGCCAGGAGGCCTGGCCGTGGCCCTGCCAGAGACGGCGCCAGCGGCCCTCCGGTGGCCGCGCCGGCCACCCTAAAGAGAAGAGAGGAGGACAGGGGGCAGCAGCCCCCCCTCTCACGCCAGCCCAGGCCGGCGGCATGGGCTGGCTCTGCCGCCCCCTGGCTGCGGCCAGGGAGGCACAGAGCACTGCGCCGGCCGCCGTGGCCGGCGCAGGTTGGGGTGGCCGCCGGCCACCCCAAAAAGGGAGGGGGAGAGAGGGAGAGGGAGAGGGAGAGAGAGAGAGACAAGGAAGAGGGGGAAATCTGAGAGAGAGAAGGGAGAGAGGGAACGACCCCCCTCTCCGGCCAGTGGCCGCCGGCGCGCCAACAGAGAGGGGCAGAAAGAGAGAGGGGGGAGAAAATGGAGAAGGGAGGGGGCTGTCGCCCCCTCCACGCACGCGCACAGGGTGCCAGGCCCCTGGCCGCGCCCAGGCCGCCGGCGTCGCGCCGACGGCGGTCAGCCCCCACCGGGGCGCCGGAGGGAGGAGGGGGTCGTCGGGCTAAGGGAAAAGAAGAAGAAGAAGAAAGAAAAAGAAAAGGAAGAAGAAAAAGAAAAAGGAAAAGAAAAAGAAAAGAAAAAATGAATTGATTGAAAAGAAGGGGGGCTAATATATTTAAAAGGAAATTTTGATGTGATGGGACATGGGTGACAGGTGATGTGATTGGGGGAGTGGCTGTCAGAGTTGACTTTGGGAGGGGAAGAAAATGAAGAGTGAAGGGAAAGTAATATTATTTAAATAGGGTAAAAATTTGACTGTTTTAGAATCGCTCCGAAAAATTCTCAAAAATAGAAAATAATATTTTAAGATGCTCGGTGAAATCGGATTCAAGAAATTTAATGTAGATTTCAAATTAAAAATTCTAAAATCTTCTGGCGGTACCGGTCGACACCAAAACCGGTGAATTTTCGATAAATTCTGAAAAATCTCAAAAAATGAGTTTAGATAGAAAATGAAATTTTAAGAAGTAATGTGAAAGCTGTTTTTGAAAATTTAATCTTATTTAAAAATTAAAAATCCGGCAATCAGTCAGCGATGCCGACCGACACCGGTTTTGGAGATTTTGCAAATAATTCTGAAAAATTTCAAAAAATCATGAAAAATCTAAAATATTAGAAAACGATATTTAAAATTGAAATCGGTCAAATCGGATTATCAAAAATGCCAATTCGAGTAATGCACTAGGTTCGGGCCCCCGGTTCAGACTAGGGCTGACTCCGTGTCTACGAATCATCCAATACAAAACAATCACACCAATAATCATAAAATAAATACAAATACAAGACAAATCAAAGAAATATGTTAGAAAAATCAGAATACGTATCTACGTACGTATTCCAGGAACGGGGTGTTACATATGGCCAGCTACACTCCCACCTACAACGACATCTGAATCCTTCAAAGTTCGCTCCATGTGAATCAGCCACAGAGGCCCTGTAACCATCCAATCTTAGTAATCTGGAAAACTGCAGCTCCACTCAAGATTCACATCATGTCGTGACTAGTGATGCTTGATAGGCTGCCTACGTCAGCAATCTACAGAAGCCGACATCACTCTATCCTTTCCTTGTGCTCTTTGTGCATTACATTAGCCACCTCAAACTTGCTTGCCCGATGCCTCGAAGGTCTGAGCCAGCATTCGAGCTTCCTTCAGCATTTCCTCCTAGCCAACCTTCCTTTCATGTTATGCTGGAGGACAATGCACATTCCCTAGGTGGCATCAATGATGAGACATCACTACTTTAGCCACTACCGTTGGGACTATGGGCAGAGCATAACTCCCGAGTCTTATCATATATAAAAGCCATAGCCCAGACTCAACTACTAGAAAGCATTATAAATGTGCACTTGTGATTGCCTCATCACCTATATGGGTGTCAAGTGGTCCAGGCCGAGCCTGCAACCCGCATGGGCACGGCCCGGCCTGGTTGGTACCCAGGCCAGACCCGGTCTGGGCCCTGCTTCCCCTGGGCCAGACCCGGATCTGGTAAAGGCGCCCCACAGCCCGGGCGGGCTGTGCCAAGCCCGGGCACGGGCTCGGCGGGGACGTGTCAGGCCGGGCACGGGTTTGGCACGGCTCGCTCAGGCCGGCCTCCCCAACGGCTGGCCGTTGGGGCTGGATTTATGCGGCCAGCTCGGCCGGGCCCGCAAATCCAACAAGCCATTGGAGGGGGTTATCTGCAATTTTTTTTTGGTAAAACCCAACAGCTACCCCAACAGGCAGAATTGGGTTATTTTGATTATTTTTTTGTAAAGAAAAAATTGCAAAAAATATTCCTCTTTCCCTCTATAAATACTTCATCTTCCCCACTCCATTTCATCACAACAAAAATCTCTAAAACCTTCAAAAAAACTCTAAAATTCTCAAGCTCTCTTTCTTAAGCTCTCAAGTTCTCATGTTCTATAAGCTCGCTCTATCTCTTTATAAGCTCTACAAGATCTCGAGTTGTCAAGCTCTCTCTCTCTCTCTCAAGCTCTACAAGCTCTCTCTACAAGCTCTATAAGCTCTCAAGTTCTCAAACTCTATTAGCTCTCTTTCTCTCTACAAGCTCTTAAGTTCTCAAGCTCTACAAGCTCTCTCGATAATCTGATAATTATATTTTTGTAAAATTAGAAACTAGCAAATAAAATGAATGCCAATTCTTCATTAACAGGTCTAGTCAAGCTTCTGATTCTAGATATCATCGTAGTTTAAATTTAAGTAATGAACATTAGAAAGCTCTAAATTTGTCATTGTGCGACACTTCACAAATTTTATTCACACAATACATGGATTTTAATGCTTCTTCTGAACCTAGCACTACTCATATACCTATTATTTCCTCCGAGGTGTCAACTACCTCTACAAATCTTAAATCTAGAGTTTGAAAATATTTTGATAAAGTAACTGTTGATGGAGTTAGGAGGGCTCAATGCAAGTTGTGTCCAAATATTTCATATACTTTTCTCAAAAATATGAGAACTGGCCCATTAAGAAAACATATTAAGAGTAAACACTCCGAACACCAACCACGACAAAGTCAAATTAGCACTTTAGGTGGCACACTAGGCACTTTTACTTATAATCGTGATATAGGTAAAACTAATTTAGCTAAATACCTTAGTCGGTCTGATTCACCTAAAGAAGAATGTAAAAAAGAGTGTAACCTATCTTTGTACCCCTGTTTTCTTTGTTATCCTCCAAGGTAAGGCTTCCTCTCATTCCTAAGGCAATGGACTTTCACGAGTTCAGGCCGATTAGCTTATGCAATATGAGTTATAAGATCATTTCTAAGTTGTTGGCGATCAAACTGGGAACTATCTTGGCAAAGCTTATTTCTCGACTGCAAGGGCTTTTGTGACACACAGGAACATTATTGAAAACACTGCTCTAACCCAGAAACTTATACATGACATTGATGGAGGGATGCATGGCGTCAACTTGTTCATAAAGCTAGACATGGAGAAGGCTTATGATAAACTCAGTTGGGACTCTATGTTTATTGTTCTCAAAAAATTTGACTTCTCTGTGTTTGGGTCTGATAAAGCCGTGTGTGACTGGCAATTCCTTCACCTCCTAGTGAATGGATCTTCTACTGAGTTTATAAGGAGCTCAAGGGGACTCGGGGAAGGAGACCCTATCTCCCCAGCTTCATTCATTCTGGCAAAGGAGGTCTTGAGCTAAGGCATCACTGAGCTTCACTCCAAGGAACAGGTTATAATTTTTGGGTTCTTAGGAGGTGCTCGCCTGTTACACATCTCTTTTTTGCAGATGACACAGTGATCTTCACCAATGGCAGTAAGAACTCTCTCAAGAACCTAATGCACTTCTTTAAGGCGTATGAAACAGGGTCAGGTCAGAAAAGGGAAATGCAACTTCTTTACCTCCCAAAAGACTCCATCCCTCAGACTCCAAATTATTTAGTGGTAGATCAGTTTCTCTAGAGGCACCCTTCCCTTCACCTACCTGGGCCGCAAGATTGACAAGGGAGAAACTAAGCAGTGCTACTTTGAAGACCTAGTTGCGAAGTTCCAGAAGAAAGGTTAATTTTGAAACTTTTTATTACATTGAATAAGGCTTTTGAGGTTGAGGCCTTTTAGAAAGAAAAAAAAGGATATTAAAATTTTGAAACAACTTTGAAGCCCCCAATATGTTACAAAGGTAGAGTATATGACCATGCCTACGAGCGAATTGAATACATATTTGGGGGAGAGAAACTGCAACTGCACCTTCCAGCATCTGCACCACCTTCTTCATGGAAGGCCTCAACCAAGGCTCATCCTGAATGCAAGTAATACCAACCATCACAAATCTCTCCAGCCTCATCCCGTCCCTCTTAGCCTCCTCATCGTCCTCCACCAACAAGTCCAGCCTACCGTTCCTATAGCATTCCTTTGTCCAATCAATCACCGTCACCCTTTTTGCACTCTCCACCCCCCACTCAAAGTTCCTCCGGCAACAGATAATCTCCAACAACATCACTCCGAAGCTGTACACATCCACCTTTGTTGTTACCGCGACATTCTTGAACCACTCAGGTGCAAAATAACCTATAGTGCCCCTAATGCCCGTGCTCGTTCGGGTTTGTTCAAACCTTAACAACTTCGCTAGCCCGAAGTCCGAGATCCTGGCCTCCATATTATCGTCCAGAAGTATGTTCTGAGGCTTTATGTCGCAATGTGTGATCTGTGTCCTGCACTCTTCGTGCAAGTATGCGAGGCCCCCAGCAATTCCAAGTGCGATTTTTACTCGTTGATTCCAGTCAGGCCGATCATTACCAAATAGGAATTTGTTCAAGGAACCTTTGCTCATGAACTCAAAGACCATCAGGCGGTGTGCTCCCTCTTTGCAGAATCCGAGCAGTCGGACTAGATTCTTGTGATGAGTCTGGCCGATGGTTGCTACCCTCATTTATGAAATCTCTCTCGGCTTCTTCCAGTAGGCTCTCTTCTAGTTTCTTCACGGCAATGAGAGTTCTAGGCTGTGATAGCAAGATTCCCTTGTAAACTGTACCGAAAGCGCCTTTGCCCACCTCTTCGCTGAATCCTGCGGTTGCTTCTTCGAGCTCTTTGTAGGTGAATGAGCACAGTGCTGGTCCTGAAATGCTGCTAGAGTTTGAAGGCAGCAGTTGCCGACTTCGTCCATAAACAAAATAACAAGCACCAATCAGAACAAGATTCAGAAGTACAGACCCGCCAAGAATCAATGATAAAACAAAGACCCAAGTTTTCCAATCTGTTTTCCCTTCAAGTGAATCTGGTGGTCCAACGGACATGGAGTTATTCGCCGTGGAATATTTGATGAAAGCTATTCTGTTGAAATCAGTTCGAGTCTTCCCATTTGAAAGTGGAAACTTCTTCTTCCAACAGGTCCCGCTGTCCCTCTTGTATATTGCAACCAAACAGAAACAATCTTTTAAGCAGTTATCGCTGCATTCAGTTTCATTCATGGGGCTGAACTGCTCAGCGTCGTTTAATGGCCAATCTACATTGCTCAACTGTTGGAAAGTGAACGATGTTTCAGCACCAGGTTCGCAGCTTTGTGCAGCGAAATCGGGCTTGCAACCTTTGTACATTCTGGCGGGATCTATGGGAGAATAGTGAGAAGGGCAAATGCAGGTGGATCTCCCATCTGCATCTGGTACGCAGTAGCTATTAAAACCGCAAGAGCCACTGCCAGTTTCAAAATTTTGGCTGCATATGTCTTTAGCTATGCTGTTTTGCACCGTCCAGCTTCCAGTGCTTAACTTGCCGCTCTTTGGAAATGAGTACTGCCTGAAAATACGGTTTTAAGGTTCATATTAAGATTAGTAACGAAGAAAGGAGGCGAAATTTCAGACCAAATTTTCTAGAAACTTTAAAAGATCATCGAAAAATGTAGTCATCTACATTAAAAATGCAACAAGAATTGTAAACACTATCAGAGACATGAAGGAGAGATGAAAGATCACAAAGTAGAACAGGGAGTGCTATGTTAAACCTGGTTGGACTTGACAAGTGGTTCGGGGCTTGGTTGTAAATTTGGAGAAATCGGATTGACTTGTATTGAAAATCTAAATCGAAATTGAATTCAGATTGGTAGAATTTAGTTCTAACTTGAGCCTTTCTTAGCAAACGTTTTTGCATAGTTATTTATACATGTTTACATGTTATATATATCACATCTATCCAGAACTTAGATGTTGCATATCATGCTCGACTCCCAATAACATTCAGCTCAAATCCTATCAATAATACCCGATTAACTCTGAATTCATGATTATTTCTTTAGAATTAACATTGGCAGTCTGTTTATTGTTTCATTTGAAAAAGTTTTCTTTCATTGCATAAGTTAGCCCCCATTAATGCAAAGCAATGTTCATAAACTGCTGATAATTTTTTTGGTATTCTATTTATTGTTTCATTTGAAAAAGTTTTCTTTTATTGCATGATTTTGCGTCATTAACGCAGTGTTCATGAATTGCTGGTAATTTTTCCAGATTTGGTGACTTTAGACTTTTAGAGGTTCAATTTGACCTAAAGTTGGTTGACTGAGTATGTACAAATGATCATAAAAAAAACATAAAATATGCATATACACATACATCAACATTTACATAGACACACATGAATCTTTCTGGCCATTCATGTACCCTTCTCTTTATTAGGTTAAAATCTCCGTCCTAAAAGAAAAACCCCTCTTGATAACTAGCTGATAAACATGTCATTAATTAGATCAATAAAAATCAGATCAATTATCACTTCCAATAAAGCATGTTCCCCTCAAGCTGAACAAGACACCTTGATCACAGAGGCTTTATTAATTAAATATGGTGACTAATTTGATCTAAATCAACCATCAATGCTAACAATTGCAGAGGATTCAGAAAACAAACCTGAAAACACCATCAGGGTCCAGAGTAGCCCTCAGATAATTATCTCCAGTAATTGCAGGTGCGGGAATACAGACACCATGCTACCGTTGGGAAAAGAGAGGTAAAGACTCCCAGTAGTCCCATTGAACACAAGATGATTCATCCCAGCCGCAGGGGTCATAGTAGACCAGTACGCCCTATATTTGAATGTAGTAGGATAAGCTACAGGATTAAGCACAAGGTTGCCATCATCCTGTAGAGTCAGCACAAACCGCCCACGCGAGTAATCATCATCCATGAGTTTCGCAAAGATTGTGGTTCCTTGATTCACTACTTGCCCAGGTAAAATTGTATCAGTTGGATTGTCGAAGCTCTGCCAAATGGTTCCAGTATCTGCACTTGACAGTATAAAGTTGCCCGTATCGAGCATAGAGGCAGAGGTAGCACTGCCGACGTTCGCATTCCATATTTCTTGGCCTGTGGACTCTTTGAGAGAAAACTGGCCATCGGGGGTCAGCTCGGCTTTGGACTGGTTCGTGACAGGGTTGTCTCCATTTGCAGTCCAGACGACGGTCCTGTCAGAAATTTTGTTGAACCAGACAGCCAGGAGGAAGAGGGAAGTGTTTGTCTCGAGCGGGAGGAATCCGAAGGCAAAGTCACCGGATGGGGAGGGCTTTGGCGGGGTGAGGGGAGTGAAGATTGTGTTGAGGCTTATGTTGGTGTAGGTTTGAGCTGAGAGATGGTTTGGTAGTAGGAGGAAGAAGAGGAAGAAGAAGAGGAGGGGAGGGGAGAGATATGGGGAGAAAGCCATTCGTCTGAGAAACTATGAAACTATTGCTTTGTTGAGGAGATCCTTATAATTATAATTCATTGACTGAAGCGGTTTTACTACATGGGGGCATGGAGATATAATTTGACCTCTTCTTTCTTCCCTCTCCTCATTTATGAAAAACTCTCTCCTTTTATTCTTTCTTCTTTCTTCCTTTACATTTTTCTTCTTTTTACCTTCGTGTGTGCGTGCGCGCGTGTGCATGGGGGCAGTGGAAATATAATTTGAATGTCAGCCTTTCTATTATTCACTGCAATCCTTTATTACGAGAGCCAAACCTCACGAGCACGAAAATTCTTTAATTATCTGCTGTAATAATGCAGTGAATTACATGCGAGAATGATAAGAAAGACTTAAACGAGTAAGATTATTTAATTTACCCAATAGCCTTGGATTGTGTATTAACAATGCATATTAAGCTAGCTTCATACTCGACAGTGTTCACCACAAGAAACACCTTTCTGATAGCATGTAAATTGCATAAACTCTTGTCTAAATAATAATAATAGAAAAACTTGAAAGTTGGTGGAGAGATTTACATGTGAAAAAGATAACTAATTTGATGTTGCTGCTTGTAACCAGCTTAAGCCATTGTCCAAAATTTATATTAAGCTAAGTCTATATAATAATCAGTCAAGCTTGCTTCAAATGAATGCAGATCTCCTCTAAATTTTTATATGATTATACCGTGGACGACAGGAGACGATTCTTCGCCTCATTCAATGTTTTCTTCTCTAGGAATTTTCTACAGAGAAAAGTAGTTTTGATTTCCTCAGGTGTCACATCAATTTGAAAGAACCAGGCTCCTCACAAATAAAAAAGAGATCTGACGACCAAGTCAGATTTAGCTGTTCCCCACGATCTTAAGATTTCCTCCTATTGTGTTGGTCTAATTTCACAATGGTTGGACTTGGACGCTCCAACCTTATTAAAGTCTAGAAGAATTGGCAAAGCTCCCTATATCGTTTTTAGATTTTGGGTAGCTCCTAGAGCAAATGTTTTAGGGCTTTGGTCAAAAAAAAAAAATTCATAACTTTCATATAAAAAAAAAGTATCTTCAATGCAAAAGCAAAACAATTCTTTCAAGGAAATTGCTTCCAAAGAACTAATTTTACATCAAACGGGAGTAGATGGCCCTCAATTGCGAAAACATCCTCTGAGAACAAGAGGAGTTAAGACAGCTCAACCAGCAACTCAAGGTCCAAGTTGTAATCCTCCAGAATATTCCAGCACAAACTGGGGGCGGCTCAAGAACAACATGTCTACCAATCTCCTTGCCCACGACGAGTTGATTCAGAAGTGGATGTTTGGTGGGAAAATCGAAGATCGAAGTGTAAATTCTTTATTTGATGGTAAAGAAAATTACAGCGGATCAATAATACTTTTACAAGAGAGGAGATATTTAAGCTCAAATCTCCCCTTTATTTAATGTCGGGTTCTTAATGTAGCGATGGAAAGTGAATATTGACTAGGTGAACGTCAAGACTTCTTGGGAATCTTCTCTTTGGATGGTGAACGAAGTAACACAACTTCTGTCCAACAAGAATCTCAAAGACACTTTAGGTAAGAACAAACTCTTACGCAGTAAGTTGTTAGAAGAGTTGAACTCTCTCTTTCTTTTAGCTAGAGATCTTGATCTTTCTACGGCTTACAACCGAAGTTCTTCTGACCGGATTTTTCCCGACCCTCTTCCATAACAAACTGGGCTATTTATAGAGGTTTCAGGGGGTAAAAGTGTCCCGTAAAAATACTCCTTAATGGGGGTTAACTCTCTCATTACGTGGGCAGTAATTGACCCAGTAATGAGGGCAGTTATAACCGAGATGCAGGGCTCCTCTGTAGTTGAAATGCGGGCTTCGAGCCTCGCGTTTAACCATTGAGGTAACGCTTGAACTTTTCCTTTAGTTGAAATGTGAGCTTCAAGTTCTGCATCAAGTTTTGTGTGAGACGCTGGCTCTGGGCTCTAGGTCTTGGTCGTTGTGGTAAAGTAGAGACGCGAGTTTCGACCCTCGCGTCTTGGTACTGTAGTGATGCTACTGCAGTAAGGCTGAGACGTGGGTTTCGACCCTTACATCTTGGTGCTGTGGTAGTGGCTATGATTAGCCCTGTGTCTGGAGTTTGGACTCTGCTTTTTGATGACTTGTCTTCAGTGATTTTTAGATAACTTACAGAACCTCCTCCAAAGTTTTTGATATTCCGCGGTTGACTGAGACGGATTTCGAAATACTTTGAACTCTAGTTGAATTCATACTTCTTATGAGTGGACTGACAATCATTTGAGATGCTCTGAGCTTGATCCTGTCTGGAATGTGATCTTCGTGAGTGTACTGTAAAACTCTTTGAAGGTACCAGAGATGATCGCGGTGAGTGTCAAGATACGCGGTCCAGACCTCCTCAGTGCTCTAAGCTGGTTATTGTGTACTGTTGAATTAGGGGTAAACAGTCGTCTGCTTATGCCAGTTGAACTGATTGCAAAAGTAAAGACTGGATGCAAATCTTGTAGACGCAGTGATCATGTGGCTTTAAAGACGCAGTCCTCACTCGGAGTGGGGACGCATCTATTAATTCGCTTTAAAAAACGTGGCCTCTGGAGGGACGCGATCTTTGAAGTGAAGACGCAGCTCTCAAGTTTTGTGAATGAGTGTGAGCTCAAGACGCAATCCCTGAATAGTCATGGAAGGTGGATCCCACTCGCTGAAGAGACGCGGTTGTGGATTCCTCGGTAGGAATGAAAGGAACACAACCCTCGAGTTTTATGAAAGGACGCGGACTTGTGGACGTGACCTCTGAGTCTGCGCCTGACGCAGCCTCCTAAGCGTCACATGCAGCCCATCTTAAAGATCTTGTTGGATTTTTAAATGCCAAGTCGACGTTGACAATTGGGGACTTGGTCTTTCGATGTTTCCCAAAGTGGTAATTCACGCGTCAGCTCCTCATTGAACTTTGATGTCTGTGCGGGAATTAAGGCTGATGGCTTTGATTTTTATGTCATTAAGTGTAAGCCTTATGGCTTGCCTATAAGTAGGCATCATCCCCTTAACAGCCCATTATCTAGATTGTTTCCCTTTAAGAGTATGCGCTCTGAGGGCCTTCGTTTTGATTTGTCCTTCTTCCCTTCAAGGGGATATGTTCCAATAAACAGTAAGAACTCAAAGCTTCCATACTTTCCTTTAATCTTTTTCAAAGATTATCATTGTCAAGTGATTTCAAGATCAAAAAGAATCACCTTAAGTGCTTTTACCGGCAGCGCCTTGATGCATAAAGTTCAACTTCTAGAGAATTCTTCTCTGAGTAGGAACCAGTTGTCAACATGAAATACTCAGTCCCATCGAGTTTCTGTTTTCCTGTCCATTGAAGAAATTCGATCTCTTGAACTTCTCTCGGAGTCTGATTGATGTGCCCGTGTTTGAAAGTCGCGTCTTTCAGGCTTCTTGCTGAAGAGATCTGGCTGATTTTCAATTCTAAGTTACAAGTACTTTGACGTTAGTGTGAAAAACTCTGTACTTAAATCTTAAAATGCGAGTTTTGTACATAAAGTCGCGTTTGAGGTTCTTAACTTAAGAGGATTTTAAACTCTTTCGAGACCTTTTGGACATAGATGTGGCAACCTCTGTTTCTCAAACGCGGGTGTGGTGAACTCTATGCCTGGGTTACCTCGCGTCTTTTATCTTGGACGCAAGTCTGATACCAAACTGCGTTCAGATCTGCACTGGCCAACTCCGCATCTGAAGTTCACAACTTCAATCTCGTCTGCTCTTCAGCCTTTCTGTTTCTACCTCAACAGAATTTTAACTTTTCGATTTTTACTTCTTGCAGGTTCTGGGAGCCTCAGTCAGTCTTTTGCGTCTTCGTTGGGCTCTTGGGAGAATATTTTGACCAGTGAGCTTGTTCGATTGGTGAGCACTCGGGGAATCAGAATCCTGTTCATGGGCGAGGAAGTTCGCGCGGTTGATGCCATCTGTCAAGGCCTTATTTGACATGACGGACCGACAATGCCCCGGGTTTGTCATAGTCACAATGGGTATGGTGGTGGGTATGGTCCTCTTGCAGGTCACAAAAAGAAGACGTCACCTGTAAGGTCTCGGATCCTCCCTTCACCAATCTTACTGCCAGAAGTGACATCGAGAAAAAACTCATGCTCATTAGATGACTTTCTAGTGGTGGAGATGTTCATCAACGAAGGATTACGGCCCACACCAGTTGATCGGGTGAAATCAGAATATTTTTCTGCACTTCGACCTCGAGAAATACCATTTTTCTTGGTTAGCGATGAGCTTCTTCAATATTTACATTATGCATCATTATGTAATCAGCACTCGATCGTCTCAATACTGGTCAAATGCGACATGATTCAGTGGAAGAAGAGAAGAATCTTTCTTCGACACTCTTCCAAACATCTTGTATTTGGAGCAGTGTAGATGTTTTGAGGAGTGAGTGCAACCTTTCGCTGAGAGAGAGGGACTCCTTTGTACTCCTTTATTGTAACACACAATTTTATTGTATAAGAGAGCGCCTTGAATCACTTTCATATGTTTGAATATTAATAAAAGTGACACTTTTTCTTGTCTTCTTATATGTCTTGAATTTTTTTTTTTAATGAAAATCAGACACATAGAAGTAGGGACTCTTGACTTGCTAAAATGCGATAATTAATTTAACAAGTCAAAGTTTGAAAAAATTCCATTTCAGGAATTTAAGATTATTGTCGGAGGTGTAATATTAACTTGATAGGAATGTGGGTCAGAGGTGTGATAATAACTTGACTCAACGAGAATTTCAGTTTCATTTAAAAAGACTGAAAACATCACTGTCATAGGTGTAATGTTAAACTTGACAGTGAAGATAATGCTAGAGGTATAATTTTGAACTTGACATCGGTCATCTCAATTTTGATAGAAAATTCGAGAGAAAGTCATTGTCATAGGTGTATTGTTGAACTTAGTAATAAACTGGACGCTAGAGGTGTGATGTTAAACTTAGCATCGCTCATCTCAGCTTCGATATGGAAATCTGAGGGAAAGTGATTATCAGAGGTTTAATATTAAACTTGGCAGCAACTTAATCATTATTAGAGGTATAGTGTTAACCTTAATAGTAATTTTTCAGAGGTGTGATATTAACCTGACAGTAGTTGATTTGCGATATGACCAATTTTGAGGACTTGTCATTCTATTGATGAGAATTAACAAGTGAAGTTTGAAATGTCAAAGGTGTAATGTTAATTTGACAGTGGTTGATTTGCGATATGAGCAATTTGAGGACTTTTCATTCTATTGATGAGAATTTGAAGTTTAAAATATCAAAGGTTTAATTTTAACTTGACAAGGATTTAAAGACTTGTGACTCCATGTAGAGGAGAGACAAGTGAAGTTTGCACTCGTTGGAGAGTATTGAAATTTTTTATTGTCAGAGGTATAATGTTAACATAGCAATGATTGCATTTGTGGACCTACCCTTATATGGAAGAGAATTGATAGGGGATTTTAGGTGGAGAGTAAAATGAACTGTCAGAGATTTAATATTAACGTGACAATCGTTGATTTCCTGAGACATGGGAGATTTACCGTTAGAGGTGTAGTATTAAACTTAACAGCGATGATTTCTAATGAGTTTTGTTGTCAGAGGTTTATTATTAACTTGACTGAATCCACTGGGGATTGAAAAATTTGATTTGTCAGAGGTTTAATATTAACTTGACAAATTCCAGTTCATTTCCTTAGAAAGATGAACACAGGTATTTTTGTGGCCCTACCATTCTGTAGGTGAGAATTGTAGACTATCAAAAAATTACTACTGTAACGCCCCGATCCCGCAGGTACGGGGACGTTATGACGACGTACATACACAGGGCGAAAAACCCTCACGTACGTACGCTAAGCCTCAGTACAATAAATAACCTCCATCAATACCTGAGTTCCAGCATGAAATAAGTATAAGAATACCTGCAGAAAGAGGTGAGTGATCATAACAGATAGGAAAACTGGGAGGAATATGATAACAGAAATAAAACACAACAATACCTATGAATGATCTCGATGAAGAGTCTCCTATGTGATCCAAGGCACTATCTGATGATATGGTAACTCAGATCTCCAACCTGGGCATGCAAACCCAGGGTCGTCGAAAGCGACCTAGTGAGTGGTAAAATGAAGGAGGCAATAATATGTACTATAATAATACAAGCACAATAATAATAGATAAGGCATGCTGTTGTAATAGTGATACCATGTCCTAAGCATATAATAAGCATATAAGTAGCAGCAGAAGTATTTAAACATGAAAGATACAAGCATGTTATCTTTTAATACCATCACTACCTAGCCACTTATCATCAGGTCAGGTCTATGGTCGTATCCAATTTATATCCTACATAATGTTGTCTAGTGATGACGTAATAGAAATGAACATGCAGGTGGGCATAAGCCATATGAATATGCAGGTGGGCAGATGCAATATAACCACAATACTGCGTTGCATATATTCTGTCTCCTGTATTCCGTGCATTACAACAGCATGCCTTATCTATTATTATTGTGCTTGTATTATTATGGTACATATTATTGCCTCCTTCATTTTACCACTCACTAGGTCGCTTTCTGATGACCCTGAGTTTGCATGCCCAGGTTGGAGATCTGAGTTACCATATCATCAGATAGTGCCTTGGATCACATAGGAGACTCTTCATCGAGATCATTCATAGGTATTGTTGTGTTTTATTTCTGTTATCATATTCCTCCCAGTTTTCCTATCTGTTATGATCACTCACCTCTTTCTGCAGGTATTCTTGTACTTATTTCATGCTGGAACTCAGGTATTGATGGAGGTTATTTATTGTTCTGAGGCTTAGCGTACGTACGTGAGGGTTTTCCCCCCTGCGTATGTATGTCGCCATAACGTCCCCGTACCTGCGGGATCGGGGCGTTACAACTACGGACAAAGCCTCAGACGCGAATCTCCCAGATGCAGACCCCGAATTCCAGCCTCTGACGCGGAGGTCGCGTTCCAATGCCAAATGCGGACCCCGCGTTCCAGCCTCTGATGCGGAAGTCACCAGACGCAGACCTCGTGTTCCAATGTTAGACGCGGAGGTCGCGTTCCAATGTCAAACGCGGACCCCGCGTTCCAGCCTCTGACGAGGAGGTCGCCAGACGCGAACCTCGCATCCTTTGTCAGATGCGGAGGTCGCATTTCAATCTTAGACGCGGAGGCCGCCAGACGCGGACCTCGCATCCTTTGTCAGACGCGGAGGTTGCGTTTTCAACTCAAACGCGAGCCTGAGCAGCTCCGCGTTTTGACACAGACGCGAGCCTGTGAGCTCCACGTCTCAACATCAAAGTAAAGACCGCGTCCAGCGCGAGACCCGCATTTCTGCTATAACTGACAGCCACAAACTTGGTCAGTTACACCCCATTTTCTCTCCACATAATGGGGAATAACTTCCCAATATAGAGAGATTTAAGGAGTTAGTTACACTCCTCCCATTATGGAGAGATTTAAGGAGTTGGTTACACCCCAATTTCTCTATAAATAGTTATGAATAGCTAGAGAAAGGGGAGCTCTGAAGGGGGTTGGAAGGAGACAACTCTAAAAAAGGAAGAGGCTCAAGGGGAGGGGACCTCTTCTAAAAGGGCTGAGGAGGAGAGTCCCCATGGAGGAATCCAAGAAGCCATGGGCAGAGGAGGAAAGCTACCTCAGCAGAGTTCGACCTCGAAACTCTTGAAGCCTAGAAAGAGTTCAACTCTTTCTGTTAACTTGTTGAGTTCAAGTTCTTTAAATCTCTTTGAGATTTCATTACTGATAAGAGCTGTACTACTCCACCAGTTGATCTAAAGAGAGGATCCACAAGAGAAATTTGACGTTCGGCCGGTCAACGGAGAACAAGATTCACTCTCCATCGCCACACGAAGAACCCAGCTTTAAATAAAGAGGAGAATCAACCCTGAGATTCTCTCTCTTTTGTAACCGGATTGTATCCGTTGTAATCTTCTATTCAATCAAAAGAATTTTGCAATTGTAATTTTCCGACGCGTACAAGAGATGGCGACTCCGCTGGGGAATCTTTGTCGTTCTCAACAAACGAGAAAGTAGTGGCGCAAGCTGACGTCGGATGCTTGGATCTACAGAATCGCTTATGATCGAATTCGACCAAGAGAAGTTGAACTCCCCCAAGCTTCGGGAGTCTCCCGTGGAGACAACGTGGTCAGCCCCAACGTCTCTTCAGAGACCCGCGCCATGACTCACGGTCAATATGGCAATGGAGACCAATCTTTCGCCATCCTTCTATCAAGGCACTGCTAGTTTGAACGCTAGGGGTTCCCAACAACCTCTGCGACTCAATTGGAATGCCGAGAGACGGCAAAGGCGTCGCGTTCGTCGTCAGCAGACAGAAGTGGCTGCAACAGCACATGTAGCGCACGTCAATGTCTCCCACGAGACCCGCGAGGCCAATGAAGATGAAGGCACGTCTCGCCGTACCTCTCCTCTCCAGATTCCTCAGCTCTAGGTTACTGGGGGTCCCCAACAACCCGCGAACCGTAACCGGAATGTTGAACGTCAACAAAAGCACCACACACGTCAACAACAGATGGAAAAAGCTGAAAAAGCCATCTGTTTAGCAGATACAGAACGCGGGGCTTAGGCCTACGTTTCTTCTGAGCAGCACGAGACTCGCATCTCAGATTCTTAACGCGAGGCCTGCATCTCTGTATCAGAACGCGAAGCCCGCGTTTCTCAGCAAGAATGTGAGGCCCGCGTTTCTGTATCAAAACGCGAAGCTCATGAGGCCCGCGTCTCTATATCAAAATGCGGAGCTCATGAAGCCCGCGTTTCTATAACTGAACACGAAGCCCGCGTTTCTATATTAGAACGTGAGGCTCGTGTTTCACCTCACAGACGCGATGTTCAGCAATGCGAGATCTGCGTCTCCTCTCAAAAATGTGAGTCTCGCATCTTTGTGCCAAAACGCGAGACTCGCGTCTCTTCTGCAGAGAAGGAGCCTGCCAGCTTTGTTACCTTGGTTCATGAAGCTTCCTGCCGGCTTTATCGAGAAATGGGTTGACCTCGAGAAGCTCTTCCCTGATCAAGTTCAACACCACACCTCTGATTAAATAAGTACTTAAAGGGAACGCCAACCTCCCTATAAGTTACCCGCGGAGTTTATACTTCTTTAATCTCAGCAGGATTTTAGAAGTTACCTGTGGAACAACAATCCGATGCCTTCCACAGCTAAAGATAGAGGAAAAAGTTGGCTTTTAAGCCCAACAAAAAAAATCCTTGACAACTCATCATGCTGAGAGGAATAGCATGGCTAGCCCAACTCAAACGGTAGTTGGTAAAGGCACACCAAATCCGTTGATAGCTGAGGGTTTGCTAAAAAACCTAATGGACTTGATTCCATTCTCTCCTCCAAAATCTCTTACCAATTCTCATACACAGAATGGTAGATCCACAAATGCAATCATTACTATGTTAACACTATACCTCTAATAATGAAAATTTTCAACACTCCCTAGCGAGTACAAACCTTACTTGTCTCAACTCTATATGGAGTAGCAAGTCTCCAAATTGTCAAGTTAATACTACACCTCTGACATTTCAAACTCTACTTGTCAATTCTCATCAATAGAATGATAAGTCCTCAGAATTGCTCATATTGCAAACCAACTACTGTCACGTTAACATTGCACCTCTGCCAAACTACTGTTATGTTAATACTACACCTCTAACAGTGATTAAGTTGCTGCCAAGTTCAATATTAAACCTCTGACAGTCACTTTTCGTCAGGCTTTCATATTGAAGCTGAAACGAGCGATGCTAAGTTTAATATCACACCTCTAGCATCCAATTCATTGTTAAGTTCAACAATACACCTATGACAATGACTTTCCCTCGAACTTTCGTATCGGAGTTGAGATGACCAATGCTAAGTTTAACATCACATCTCTATCATTACCTCCACTGTCAAGTTTAACACAACCTATGACAGTGATATCTTCAGTCTCCCCAATGAAACTGAAGTTCTTATAGAGCTAAGTTAACAGTACACCTCTAACTCACATTCTTATCAAGTTAATATCACACCTCTGACAAGATTCAATCTAATCCGTTAAGTTAATATCACACCTCTAACGGTAAAGAAATATTTAGATCCCCGACGGGTCTAGTCTTACTTGTCATTCTCTTCAATAGAATGACAGGTCCACTTAAATTGCTTAAATCGCAAAATTCCATTACTGTTATGTTAAACATTACACCTCAACAGTAAATCTTTATTTTCTAGGGAAATCAATATTTGTCATGTTAACAGTTACCTCTGACAACTCATTCCCTAAAATTCCCTCCAAAATCTCTTACCAATTCCACCCACGGAATGGTAGGACCACAAAAAGTCTGTGACTATTTTTCCAGCAAAATAATTACAGATCAAACATGTCATGTTAACATTACACTTCTGACAGTAAGACTTTGATGTTTCACCGGGGTAAAACTACGTAAATCGCAGAATATCTCGGTCACGTTAACATCACACCTCTGACCAAATTTGCTCAAATCGCAAGACAGATCCCGGTCAAGTTAACATCACACCTCTGACCAAAACTTCAACTTGTCAATTCTCTTCAATAAAATGACAAGTCCACTCAAAATACTGTTATGTTCAAAATCACAACTCTAACAGTAGACAAATCTCGGTCAAGTTTACATCACACCTCTGACCAAAATTTCAACTTGTCAGTCCTTTTCAATAGGATGGCGAGTCCACCAAACTGCGCAAATCGCAAAATATTCTGGTCACGTTAACATCACACCTCTGACCAAATTTGCTCAAATTGCAAACCCAAACCCGTTACGTTAACATTACACCTCTGACGGTAAAAATCTTTATGGATCTTCAACAAATCCAATCTCACTTGTCATTCTCCCCAATAGAATGACAGGTCCACTTAAGTTGCGTAGATCGCAAAATCAACGCTATTATGTTAATACCACACCTCTAATAGTAACTTTCATTCCTTTCATTTCCAGCAGAGTACTAGTCATGTTAACACTAAACCTCTGACGATAGACTCTGACATAATCCCCAGCGAATCAAACTCCACTTGTTATTCTCATCAATAGAATAGCAAGTCCACAAAACTTGTTCAAAACACAAGTCCAGATCTCACTGTCAAGTTAACATCACACCTCTGACAGTAACCTTCTCAAATTCCCCCAGTAGAGTTATTTAATTTGCCAAGTTAATATCACACCTTTGGCAATTAAAACTCTTTCAAAGAAACTTCGAGCGTGAACTGCGTGTCTCAAGTACAGAGCCGCGTCTCAATAAACTTAAGAGTTACGTCTCAACAGCAAGTAAAGGCTGTGTCTCTACAGAAATTGAGAGCCATGTCTCTATAACAATTGAGAGTCGCGTCTCAATTTTGGTGAAGTTTGCGTCTCCACTTGATCAGTGTGCCAGAACCGCGTCTGTGAGAGCTGCGTCCTCTCTTCCCCTCAAATAAAAAGAATATGTCTCTTCTTCTGCAATCAGTACACTGGCAAGAGCAATTGACAACCCACCAGCTTAAAAGTACAAACCAATGCTCATAACAAGTGCTAGACTGAGTTTCTAAGACACTTGTGATGATCTTTCCTGGAGGCTTCAAGAAGTTCAACAGTACACTCATGAAGTTCACCATCCAGACAGGATCGAGCTTAGGGCATCACAGAAGACTACCTCGCAGAAGAATGCCAGTCCGATTACAGGAAGCCTAGATTCAACTAAAGTCCAAAGTATTTTGAAATCCGTCTCAGTCAACCGCAAAGTTTCAAAAACTTTAGAGGGGGTTCTGTAGGCTATCAAAAAATTACTACGGACAAAGCCTCAGACGCGAATTTCCCAGATGCAGACCCCGCGTTCCAGCCTCTGACGTGGAGGTCGCGTTCCAATGCCAAATGCGGACCCCGCGTTCCAGCCTCTGACGCGGAAGTCGCCAGACGCAGACCTCGTGTTCCAATGTTAGACTAGGAGGTCGCGTTCCAATGCCAAACGCGAACCCCGCGTTCCAGCCTCTGACGCGGAGGTCGCCAGACGCGAACCTCGCATCCTTTGTCAGATGCGGAGGTCGCATTTCAATCTTAGACGCGGAGGTCGCCAGACGCAGACCTCGCATCCTTTGTCAGACGCGGAGGTCGCGTTTTCAACTCAAACGCGAGCCTGAGCAGCTCCGCGTTTTGACACAGACGCGAGCCTGTGAGCTCCGCGTCTCAACATCAAAGCAAAGACCGCGTCCAGCGCGAGACCTGCATTTCTGCTATAACTGACAGCCACAAACTTGGTCAGTTACACCCCATTTTCTCTCCACATAATAGGGAATAACTTCCCATTATGGAGAGATTTAAGGAGTTGGTTACACCCTAATTTCTCTATAAATAGCTATGAATAGCTAGAGAAAAGGGGAGCTCTGAAGGGGGTTGGAAGGAGACAACTCTAAAAAAGGAAGAGGCTCAAGGGGAGGGGACCTCTTCTAAAAGGGCTGAGGAAGAGTCCCAATGGAGGAATCCAAGAAGCCATGGGCAGAGGAGGAGAGCTACCTCAGCAGAGTTCGACCTCGAAACTCTTGAAGCCTAGAAAGAGTTCAACTCTTTCTGTTAACTTGTTGAGTTCAAGTTCTTTAAATCTCTTTGAGATTTCATTACTGATAGGAGCTGTACTACTCCACCAGTTGATCCAAAGAGAGGATCCATAAGAGAAATTTGAAGTTCGGCCGGTCAACGGAGAACAAGATTCACTCTCCATCGCCACACGAAGAACCCAGCTTTAAATAAAGAGAAGAATCAACCCTGAGATTCCCTCTCTTTTGTAACCGGATTGTATCCGTTGTAATCTTCTATTCAATCAAAAGAATTTTGCAATTGTGATTTTCCGACGCGTACAAGAATTGGTAAGAGATTTTGGAGGAGATGATGGGACCAACTCCATTAGGATTTTTAGAAACCCTCAGCTATCAACGGATTTGGTGTACTTTACCAACTACCATTTGAGTTGAGCTAGCCATGTTATTCCCCTCAACATGATGAGTTGTCAAAGACTTATGTTGACATGAAAGCTAACATTTTCCTCTATCCTTGGCCATTGGAGACGTAGGATGTCAATAGAAGAGTAACTAAGCTGAAACTGAAGTCTTGCATTTTGTCTCTTCCTTAATATTTATATGCAACATGATGTGACCATTGCCTGATCAGCTTGACACTGGTCACCCATGATGTGATCCAATGAAGGGAAGAAGTTTTTCTTGGACCTAAGTTTTGATCAAAGGTGTAGTATTAATCTGATCAGGAGAAGGGTGCTATCAAGGATAGTATTTCTTCAAGAACTTGTCGTTAATTAGCATCATGAGCATATCACTGTCTGAGGTTATGAGGCGATATGCTCTATTTGAGTGGACAGACTCTACTACAAATGGTTCTTCCCATTTGAGTTAAAATTTTCCTTTAGTCTTATGCGTCATCACCATAGGTATTCTGACGGCTAAGTGTAACACCCCGCTCCCGGAATACGTACTTAGTTGCGTATTCATATTTTCAATCGTATTTTTTATTTGATTTCAGTATTTGTTCTGTATTATGAATTATTTATATGATCGTTTTGCTGTGGATCTGGAATCGTGAACTCGGAGTCAGCCTTACTCTGAACCAGGGACCCGATCCTAGGGTATTACTCGATTTGGTCTTTCTGATATTCAGATTTAATCGATTTCAGTTTCAGACATCATTTTCCAATATTTTAGATTTTCTATGATTTTCTGGAATTTTCCTGAATTAAATTGAAAATCTTCAAAACCGGGGTCGACCGATACCGCTGCTCGATTCTCGGATTTTTAATTTACAAACGGAGTTAAAATTCTAAAAATAGCTTTTCTGTAACTTCTTAAAATCACATTTTCTATCTAAATACTTTTTCTGAGAATTTTCTGAAATTATCAAAATTTCACTGGATTTGGTGTCGGCCAGTGTCTCTGGTTGATTCCCGAAATTTTAGTTTACAATTGAAATCAAATTTCTGGATTCCGATTTTATATTACTTCTTAAAATTATATTTTCTCCTTTCTGGCATTTTCTGAGATTTTTCAGATTTTATCAAAATCCGGCCGACCGGTATTGACGGTTGACTTCAGAATTTTTATTATGAAAATGGGATTGAATTTCTAAAAACTGATTTCACAAAAAATCTTTATATAATATTTATTATTTTTGAGAATTTTTGGAAGCTTTCCAAACTACTTCATTTTTTGGACTTTTTTGGAGTTTTCGGTGTTTTCCCAGATACCGGAATTTTATCCAGATATTTTACTTTTCTCTTTTTTTATTTTTCTCTCTCCTCGCTAGACGCGAGTTTCACCAAATCTGGATTCCGCATTTAATGCAGGGATGCTCTCCATACTGCATTTAATGCTTGTCCTGCAAGATCAACTCTGAATCTTATCACCATGTCTTTTTGTCTTTTCTGGCAAACGTAAATCTCGCGTTTTCTCCTGGACGCGGATTTTATCTCCGCGTCCAGTTCATTTGGCCTAGACGCGGCTCTCACTATATGAGACGCAGCTCTTTTTGAATAAAACGCATGTTTCATTTAATTGAATGGCAATATTATAATATAATCTTTCTCCCTTATATAACCACCCCCTTTTCTTTCCTTCTCTTTCATTTCTTTTTCTTTCTTCTTCTTTGTTTCCAGCAGCCAACGAACCATGGCAGCACCCATGAGCCGTCCCCTTGCCTCCCCATGGCCGGCCACTTTTCCCTCCATTTCCACCACTAACTCCTCCACCTTTCTCTCCTCCATTTCCTCCTCCATTCCAACAACAACAATAACCATAATATCATCTACATCACCGTCTTCTTCCTCTTCTTTTCCACCAAATAACCCATTTCCACCACCACCTTCTCCACCATCTCCACCACCACCTACACCACCTTAGCCACCACCAACCACACCAAGTTCTCCTTCTCGGAGAGCTCTTCCATCCTAGCCAACTTGTCGCTCTCCGAAACATCGTTTTCAAAATTTCAAAAATTGAAAATGAACTATACTTGCACCCACTTGATGACTTGGGCTTGGAGCCTTGGCCGCCTTCTCCGGCCAACTTCGGCCAACTCCGGCCACCGCCGGCGACCGCCGGCTCTGGCCGGCCATCCTCCCTTCTCCCTTCTTTCTTTCCTTTCCTTTCTTTCTTTCCTTCTTTCTTCATTTTCCTTCCTTCTTTCTTTCTTTCTTTTCTTTCCCTTATTTTCATCCTTGCGTCTCCCAAAATCTGCGTCTGACTCTTTCCCTGCGTCCCACTCTCCCTCTTTCCCTGTCTCTCTCTTTCTCTCTGTTGATTGCTGACGCGGATCTCACCCCCGTGTCCAAACAATTCCTTAACGTGAATCTTCGCATTCTTGACATTTGTATAACGCGCCCTTCACGTTTCTGTATCGACGCAACGCGGAGCCCATGCCCGCGTCTGTGTCCTTCTCGTGTCAACACGACGCGGAGCTCATGCTCACGTCCGTGTTCTTCTCGTGTTAACGTGACGCGGAACCTACGTCCGCGTCCGCGTTCTCCTCGTGTCCTGACTTGAACGCGGTTCTCGAACCTCGCGTTTGTGGCATCTACGCGACGCGACTCCCGCGTCTGCGACCCCCGCGTCTCACTCTCAAACTCGCGTCCCCCTGTACATACTCTCTCTCCATGGACTTCTCTCTCTAGCTCTCCCATTCTCTCTCCTCTCTCTCTCTCTTTCTCTTTCTCTCTCTTGATTTTCTCCTCTCTCTATTACTTTCTCTCTAACGCGTTGACGTGTTGATTTCCTGGATTCCAGATCGGGGATTTCACTATGTTTTCTGAAGACTTAGGCGAGTGTTCTCGCTTTCCTGTTGGCTTTCCTGCTTCATCGAATCGACTTGATTGTCTTATGTATTTGTATCTGGAACTAACACCTTCTCTGCAGGTACCCTAACCTCCGGGTACAACCTCTGAGGTCATAAAGTCCTCTGGACTTTCTTTATGTTACGCCTGGTAGGCGGACCTAGCGTCAACACTTTACCGCTTGCTCCGTTCGAGCATAGTTACCCCTTAAGCATGGCTTCCCCGTGAGCGGTAGTATGGCGTTCACACGCTTGCTGCGACACGTGTGTCTAGCTACGCTGCGAGCGGTA
The DNA here is from genome assembly GCA_038442645.1 of Agave tequilana. Lineage (NCBI taxonomy): Eukaryota > Viridiplantae > Streptophyta > Magnoliopsida > Asparagales > Asparagaceae > Agave > Agave tequilana. The sequence goes on from JAVJIF010002985.1 coordinate 38,704, forward strand.
ACCGCGCCGAGCGTGATAGCATTTAGTGTTGTACATTAGCTTCGCTCGAGCTTGCTCAGCTCTGCTTGATTGTGCTCAGCTATTACTCTATCATTTACCAAGTACATGCTTGATATGTTAACACTTGACATGCTTTTTGTAATATCCCTATTTTTAAAGTACGGTATTTGAATAAAATATACTGGTATTTTAAATGTGTACATGTATTAATTTTTCATGTGATATAATATTATTCGTTGTTAGTAATATCTATATCGTTATTAATTATTTATCTGATGTGGTGTTTAAGTGTTGCCAGTATTATTACTATTTATATTTTTGCAGGTGTGTTATTCCTGAGCAGATTTCCTTCTCCCTTCATTTCTTTCCCTTGTATTGTTCCCTACTCCTAATCCTATACCGGATTCATTACCCATTAAGCTTACCCAAACCCATTAGTCGAGCCGATACCCTCGAACTCATTATCTATTGAGAACCTATACCTATTTTCTACCCAAACCCACAACCCGAACCTATTACCCATTTACCTATTTGGATCCTGCCCATACCCATTTGGATTTCTTAACCCATTATCAACCTAATACCATTTACCCATTAGCTCGAAACCCATTTAATCCTAACAACCAAATCTGAATCAAATCCAAATCTAACTAATCCCCTAAATCACAAATCCCAATCCCTAAATAATCTCCAAACCTAAAACTAATCTCCCAATTGCATCAGCCACCTGGCCTGGTCCTTGCCGCACCCAAGAGCAGCATGCCGAGCTCCTTGGCTGCCCCCCTCATTGCCGTGTGCCTTCTCCAGACCAGCCGCCCCCCGTTGACAGGCCGGCCTTTTCTTCCCTGGCAGCAATCCAGGCCGCTGCACCCCTGAGCCTGGCGCAGCAGCAGATTCGCGCCTCCTCCCCTGCAGTCCAGGCGCCCCTCCATCCCCGGATCCCCTCCACGGCGACGTGGCAGCGCACCAGCAGCAGATCCAGCAGGTGGCAACAGTTCAGCCGGCCTCCGACAGGCCCTTGACGCGCACGGCAGCGACTCGGCGATCTCCGACAGTCCCTTGGCAGCGCGCCGCCATCTGCAGCAGCCCCGTCTCCTCCAACAGCGTCCACAACAGTAACACGGCATCGTCCGACGGCGAGCGACCCCGAAGTGAGTGTTTCTCTCTCCTTCTCTCTTTATTCATTAAGTAATCATATATGTGTTGTATATGTGATGTATCGTTTGTCGTGTTATATGATTTTATGTGGAGATCTATAAGTATGGATGCGGATCGTCATCCCCATGATTTTTACGTGATGAATGCCTAGAGATATGACATACATATTTGTATATCTATGATGTTGGAATCCATTGTTTACCATATGAATGCTTAGATTATCAGTGTAGATATGTATGTTGGAGAGTATATGTGTATTGGAGAGAATATGGGAAGAAGAGTGGATGTATCTCAGGTTTTAGTGCCCAGACAGAACCTGATTAGTCGACTAATACCTGATATTAGTCGACTAATCTGTGTATTAGTCGACTACCCCCAGCCCTCTAGTCGACTAACCCACCTCCCAGGAAATGGATCTGCTCTCTGTTTGTCCTCTGTAATCACCTGTTAGTCGACTTGCCATTTTTTATTAGTCGACTAATAAGTTGATTAGTCGACTACACCCTAGATCAAGTCGACTAACTTGGATTCCTGGAAGTGTGTAGCTTTCTGCTTTTCTGTCAGTCGACTTGCCCTGCCCTGTCAGTCGACTTGCCTTGCCCTAGTCGACTTTGACCACCTTTATAGTCGACTAACTCCTTCTCTGGTCGACTACTTATTTCCCCTAGTCGACTAGTATTGGTTTGTCAGCTGGGTATAGTTTCTTTATGGATTGTGGACTTCACCCATGGATTATGTATTGGTTATTGATAGATGTACATGATTTCGATAGATGGATATTGGTGGTAATGACTTGATCTAATAGAACTTAGATGCATGTACATGTTATGGTACCTAGTATCGAGATATCATGATAGAACTTATATGCATGAATATGTCGTGATACCGAGTATTGGAACTGATGATTGATCTTAATAGAAATGTGAACTCTTGAGGAATTGTGAATACTTATGAATCAGAGTTGTATGTTAGAGTGAGAGGATTAGTACTGATATTGTTATATGTTGGAATGACAATTATTGTATCAGATTATTAGATGTGTATTGAAACTAGATGTATATGGAACTATTGGACTTATGAGTTAGTTGTAATGACTTGGATCTATAGATGAGTATATGAGATTTACTAGATGATATGTCGTTGATGTTAAGTATCAGAAGAAGCTATTCTATATTACAGCTGTTTGAGGAAATATTAGATGTGATCTTACCTTATTAAAGATTAGAGTACTTGACGATTGGATGGTACATGAACTATTTCAGAGTTGGGCTGTGATTTGGACTGAACTAGAGTTATAGAAGACAGATGATATATTTTATGTAGAGGACTTCCAGACTTGTTATCCCTTCTTTGTTAACAACTTAAGTAATGATTCATCCAGATATTGATGTGGACTTGTTATAATGTTAGAGACTGGATTACGTCAGTTGATAGAGTTTGAATTATTGTGATAGTGACCTAGTTGATATCAGTGATCTTGTACTCAGAGTTACCAGATAGCAGTTATTAGTTCATTAATAGATTTGATTATCTTTTGATGATAAGACGGTGAGAATTAGTTGGATATTAGTGAGCTGAACTTGACTGGTCATGCATGATACCTAACTGATAACTTATTATTCATGTCACTGGGAAATGATTGTTTGACCGTAACCCCAGTACAGTTCTATTGTTCATCGTATACACGGTTACTGTTACTGTTACTGTTACTGTTACTGTTACTGATATTGTTCACCGTGTATACGATTACTGATTGATTGTTACTGTACTGTTATCGTTACTGTCACCTTATCGCCCCAGTATTCTAGATAATATGGACATTGACTGGTTTATCTGAATTGAATAAATAATAAAGTAATTGAACAACTTACACTGGAATTGGGGAAATTGATGGAGGAGACAGCGTCTGTATTTTGGGTGGACCTAGGATACAGGTTGCGCAGCCGACTGAGGGTTCCACTGCAGGGTTCCTGGGGGATGACTGACATCCCATCTGTACTGTTACTGTTCCACTGTTTTCACAGTGAGATTACTGTTACTGTTACTGTTACTGAGTACCTAGCGGTACGGCCTGGTTCAGCGCCAGGAAACTGAGGCCGTGGTCCCGGGTATGTACGGGACCCACCTAAAGCATGGACAAAGTCTCTTCTATTAATTTCAATAACTTAGGACCCTGATTGACACGTGTAATAGGCGTAGTATGGGATGCGTCTACTACAGGTGACAATTGGTGTTCGCTGACATAATAAATGATAATGAACTGTTAATGTATTGTGACTGACATTAATCACCTGACTGTACATTTATATCACTGTGATAGACATATAACTATAACCATGACCCGATTGTATAACAAACTAGTGACATGCTAGGTTACGCACCATAACGTCAGTTGTTGTTTACAGTTATGTTAGCTGCCTTGTTCTACATACATGTTATTCGGTGTTCATCGTATTATTTAGTGCTTTCAGTTATCTGTTATTATTATGTATGCACATTATTCTTCTGCACGAGCTTTTCCCTTTTACACACACACTCACCATGGTCGCGTTCTGATGACCCTGGATTTGCATGTCCAGATATTGGACGATTGATTTATTGTGCAGGTGTCCGTTGAGACCGTCCATAATGCGAGGAGCTGGATTCTCCCTCCCTTTTTATTCTGGTACTTTTGTATTTTCTGTTCCTGCTATTATTCCTTGATTCTCGTATATCACATTTAGCCTGTCATTCTATCCCTGTTATTTTATGATTCTATCTTTTATCGCTTTTAGCTGCCATATCCTTGTCATTATCTATCTGTTATCATGTATATGTATTGTTGCAGTGATTCATGATTATTATAGTTCTGATTATAACTTGTTCAGGTTAATTCAGGCTTAGCGTATATAAGTGGGGTATTTTTCTCGTGTATATACGTTGCCGACTCTTGTCGCGACCCCATTCCCGCGTATTTTGGGAAGCGGGGCGTGACACTTTTGCTCGATACCTACCATCTGCATGCTAATACCTGACACCTGTCTGTATCACTTGACAACTGATGTGTCATCACCTGACACCCGACTTGCCACTTGACACTTGCTTCTTATTATGACATGACTTATCACTTGCCTCCTGACATACTAATACTTGACCTGTGATTATCACATTTACGGGAATATTGTACTTGTTATACTGTATTATACTTATACAGTGACCTGAATCTACAGTACTTATGTACTCCTGATCATGTCTTGTACCTGCTATTCCCGTAAATTTGATAACTACACAATAAATCATAAAAAGGAACAACTTGCATGGGTCAGGGGAAACTTGCGGCTATCAATATATGTTCGTGTTTACAGTGGTACTAGGTATGTTGTGCAACTAAAGCTTCCAGTCTGACCTGTGGGCCTCCAGGCGACCGAGGGGAGTGCTGGCTCCCTCCTTCTTTGTACCATCTTGATAAGGGCATTCTATAAGACCCTCCTGTACGCCTTGCGGCTAGTTCCGAGCACCAGTAATGGAACGTCCTGGACCGTGGTCCCGGGCATGCATGGGACCCACTGTAAACATTGTTCGTTGATACCCCCGTTAGTTTCCAATAACAAGCTTGCTTTACTCAGATGTGGATATATGTGCGCTGGGACGCTAGTTCACATATTTAGACATCAGGGTAAGACGAGTAATAATAATAATAATAAAAGATGCCAGCTATGAATCTGTAGTATGCCTTGCCATGTTTGCTTGTATCGGGATTTTACTTCGGATTTCTGGTTTTATGATTATTATACTATACCTGTTCATATCCTGCCTTCTACTTGCATTCTATTCCATCAGTTTTCTGCTCTTATCTGATCATACTATGAGTCTTCCTGCTTGATATCATATGCTGTATATCTACTGCTCCTGCATGCTTGTGCCTAAGACACGGTTTCAATGCATGTTTATGATCCAAATTTATCTATACACGTGTGCTTATCTATGCTCGCCACCTGGCTTTCGCATCACCACTCGCCGGGAAGTTCTGACTCCTCTGGATCCTCATGTCCAGGTTTCGGAGCTTGGAGCATGTGGATTCTCCCAGTTGCTGATCAGAGTGGCGCAGCGGTAGCGTGGATCTCCAGCAGACCGTCGAGAGCCCCATCCTTCCAGGCCCCCTTGTTCAGCTCTAGAGTTTTCTTCTTATGACTCTGAGCCTCCATTATTGCTATTCATACATGTACACATCCTTGTATTCTCGCATTTGCGCCATATTGGTGATGTAATATTCTTGTACTATTTATCACTTCCTGTGATAACTTTGTAATTGTACTCATATGTTGGAATGTATAATGCACCACGTGCTTCCGTATTCTGATTCTTGCCTATACTGATGCTTAGCGTATATACGTGAGGGTATTTCTGACCTGCGTATATACGTCACAGTAACGTCTCCGTACCTGCCGGATCGGGGTGTTACACTAAGATAAGGTCACTTTTCTTGAAAGTTCTCTCCTTGACTTTCTTGTTGAAAGCTCTGGTAGTTCGAGCTTAACAGAGCTTGATTTGCTATTGAGCTTGCAGGCGTTTATCATCTAAAGCCTCCAGCTCTTGGAGTCGCAGTCAATGCTTCTCCTCATTTGTCATCTCTGCTGTCAAGGCGACACGTAGAGATGGGATTTAGATTTCTAAGGGGAGTACGGTTCACACCCATATACCAAGGAGAAAGGTGTAGCCTTCGTCGGGGTTCGAACCGTCGTGCGATAGGCCCATAAGCATTCACCTAACTTGTCGTCCCAGTCACGTTGGCTTTTTGAGACGAATTTCTTGAGAAGTTTCGCAATAGTCTTGTTGAAAGCTTCTGCGAGGCCGTTAGCGGTTAGGTAGTATGCCGTTGAGGACACACTCTAGATTCTGAACTTGTTGCAGAACCTCTGAAAAGCCTGACTGACGAACTGGGGCCCATTATCATAAATAATCCGTCGTGGTACACCAAAATGGTAAATGACGTGATGTTTAACGAATTTGATCACGTCAGATGCCTTTACCTCCCTCATGGGAATAGCTTCAGCCCATTTAGAGAAGTAATCGGTTATAGCTAAGATGAACCGATATCCTTTGGATGAAGGAGGGCTGATAGGGCCGACCACGTCCATTCTCCACATCTCAAATGGCCAGATTGAGGTTGTAGAACGAAAATATCCTGGTTCTTGATGGATGAAGTCACCATGGACCTGACAGGCGTGACATCATTTAGCGTAAGTGATGGCGTCCAGGATCATCTTAGGCCAATAATATCCCAGTCTTTGGAGTCGATCCCTAAACTTCGGACCGAGCTGATGAGCTCCACACATGCCATCATGCGCTTCTTTGAGTACTTTCTGTGCCTTCTTTTGTGACAGACAGCGGAGGAGGATCCCATCCTGTGATCGGCGATACAGTGTTCGTGTGATCGCATTATAGTAGAATTTATGGGCTTTCCTTCTATGGTAGCCACCTCTTTGGGATCATCAGGCAGGATGTCGTACAATGTATAGTCGATGTAGCAGAATCGCCAATCCCTAAGCTCTGCTTCTGTTGAAGTTTCAAGAGCTTTTTTTGACTTGAAAATCTCCTGTCGGCTTTTGGTGATCTTCAAAAATGACTCTTGGGCAATACAAGTCGTGGTTGTAGACAAGTATTTTTTCTACTACCTTAGCTGGAAGGGCTAAAGAGGCAGCGAGAGATGCCAGTGCATCTATGTATGCATTTTGCTGGCGTGGTACATGATCGATGTAAAAGTTTTTGAATCTCACGGCCATGTGAATAGTTGTGTTGTAATATGGTACTAAGTCTTCATGTCTGACTTCATACTCCCCGCGAACTTGGTTAACGATGAGTTTAGAGTCATCGTATGCTTTGAGATTTTTAACGCCAATCTCATCGGCGATTTGCATCCCAATCAAGAGGGCATTATATTCCGCTACATTGTTGGAATAGGGCTCGGTTAATAAGAACGCTCGAGGGATCACATAGTTTTGTGGGGAGACCAATACTACCCCCACTCCTGCTATGACATACCCTTGTGGACCTGTTCTCGATGCACTATCGAAGAAGAGTTGTCACACCTGTCTTTCAAAAGATGTCTGGGTCATACAAACTTCAGCGACTTCGTCTGGGAGAACCTCGTAAAGTTTGGTTGCTCTCGGATCTGGATGCTCAGCCAGGAAATCGGCCACCTTTACCCCTTCACGGCTTTTTGTGGTTGAAAGTGCATCTCATATTGGGATAGCAGTATGGCCCATTTTGCCAGTCGACCATTTAGTGATGATGGCTTCGTTATGAGCAACCTCAAAGGTTGACTTTTGATATGTTATTTATAATCTGGCCCACCAAATAGTGTCGCATTTTCTGGACAGCGAATACCAACGCCAAACATTTCTTTTCGATCGGGTTGTACCGATGCTCAGTTCCGATCATAATTCTGCTCAGATAGTAGATTGCCTGCTCATGTCCCTGATATTATTCTGGGCTAGTAAAGCTCCTAATTAATGATCCATCGCTCGGACATATAGCATGAAAGATTTCCTGAAACCAGAGTTGTAAGTACAGGTGGTTGCGTGAGGTATCGTTTGATTTCCTTGAACGCTTGTTTGCAAGCATCATCCCAGATGAACGAAACACCCTTCTTCATCAATCTGGTGAAGGGTTGGCATCTTCCAGCGAGATTTGAGATAAATCTCCGGATGTATGCTAGTCGCCCTTTCAATCATCTAAGCTCCCTAAGATTCCTTGGAGGTTGCATTTCCTGAACAGCGCAGACTTTTTTTGGGTCTAAGTGAATTCCTTTGGATGTCACCACAAACCTAGGAATTTACCGCGGCTACCCCCAGGAAAGATTTGGTGGGGTTCATCTTCAACTGATGTACCCGCATGATTTCAAAAATTGTCTTCAGATCTGCTATGTGGTCGCCTTTGGTGCGGCTTTTCACTGCAATATCGTCGATGAAGCATTCCACTGTTTCACGCATCACGAAAAATTGCATTCATAGCTCTCTGATATGTTGCCCCAGCGTTTTTCAGTCTGCAGGGCATGACAGTATAGCAATATACCCCCAGTAGTGTTCTGAAAGAAGTATGTTTTTCATCATCAGGATACATTTTGATTTGATTGTACCTTGAGAATTCATCCATGAAGGACATTCGTTTAAACCCGCACGTATTGTCAATCATGACATCCGTGATTGGGAGAGAGAATTCGTCTTTGGGATAGGCCTCATTTAGATCACGAAAATCGATGCAAATCCGGATATTCCCATTTTTCTTGGTAACGGGACGATATTGGCTACCCAATCAGGGTGTTGCTCCTCCCTAATGAAGCCAGATTCTATAAGCTTCTTGACTTCTGACTGGATTGCTTCCATTATTTCTGGATGAAACTATCGCTATTGCTATTTGACTGGCTTCACGTCAGAATTAATGTTAAGGCAATGCATAGCCACTTGAGGATCAAGCCCAGGCATGTCCTCGTATTCCCAAGCAAAAACGTCTATATACTCCTGCACAAGAGATATTAAATCTTCTTTCTCGGGGGATGACAGGCTTTCGCTTATAAAGATGGGCTTAGGATTAGCCTCATCTACCAGATTAATCTGGGTAATTTTATCCTCCGTTGGTGGTTCGCGTTGTTCAAACTGAACATCCTAGAGAGTATTTAGGTGTTTGATCCAAGGATCTGTATCAGACTGGATCATTTCTTTATCTCCGTCTTCCAGGTAGCTTGTTAATACCATGCTTACTGAAAGTTCTCCGAAGAGGTTGCCCCAACTAAAGTCCGACTCTCACGATGACGTGCCAAATGAGTGATTATGGTATAATGACTCTTCGGACTCAGAGGCAGACGGAATTGGGGTTGACACATAGCCCAAACTCCTGCGAGTTCGATGGTAATAATCAGGGGTCTTCCCTTTCAGAACGAAAGATCGAAGTAGTGTTCTTCTTCCTTTGTCGAAGTTCAAACCAGGACCATTTGTTAGATCATACCCCATCCTCTCCATCATTCTGAGTACACTTGGCTCATAATGAGAGAACTGAGGAGATTCAGTCTTGCTTTCTGAGTCTTTGTGAGACATCAATTCAGACTCAATTCTTCCGAAAAGAATCAGTTTTTGGCCTATGCGTCTTGCTGGAACCATGAATACTGATTCTTGCTCATTACCGACATCTTGGTATATTTTGAGGGATGAGTTCATTGGTACATGCAATGATGTCAGAGCATCCATTGCCGACCAGGGGTCATCACCCACCTCGGTACTAGTGTCTGATGGTACTGAATCAGAAGCAAACACAGAAAAGTAAGCCAAATTTAACTATTAATATACCACTCGCCTACATCATTAGCGGTGTTATTAACATCAAGCTTATTAATGCTCGTTACAAGTGGATTTAATTCCCACATTCACTTTTCTTCCACCTCTTACTCAGTGTCAGCTTCGTTACCAGAGTCTGATTCCTCTGGCTGTAGGCTCTCGTTTGTTTCCAGAGAGTCTTGGTATAGGCGAAAGTCTGTGAAATAGTTCTCTATCTTCTTGAATGAATGCCTTTTGGCAATCAACATTCGGACTTTCTCACTTCCGTCATTGTACATAACTTGATGGAGAGTGGAGGGGACGATGAAATTATGATGAATTCACGGTCATCCTAGTAGCAAATTGTACGAAGTATCGGCGTCGATTACATAGCACGTCACTTTAGACTTTAGGTCCCCGATCTAAGAGTTAAGCTTGATCTTCCCCATTGGGCGCGTACCATTGGCGTTAAAACCATAGATGATGGTTTGGATGACGCTCAATCGGTGGGTGAGAATTCCTAAGTGCTACACGACCCGGCGAGGCATGATGCTCAACGCGGATCCTGGATCTATCTGAATGCGGCTTACTTCAGACGATCTAATATACCCTGTGAAGTATAAGGGCCGATCATGCTTCTCCTTAACCTACATGTCATCTGTTGTGAAGGTAATGCAAGGGGCATTTTGAGAGGCATGGAGGCAATTCTCTACATCTTCCTCCTGCGTACCAGCCGGGATTTGGGCCATGAAAATCTCAGCATCAGCTAGGGCTTCCCTCAGAGCTTCTCTTGTTGACTTTGATAGTCTCAGGAGCTCGTAAAGAATAATTATGACCGGATATTGGCCAATTGAGCCAGGACGTCAAAGCGGTAAGGTGTTGTGGATCCTTTCGCGTTGTCCTTTGGGAGAGCCTTGAAAAATCGAAACTCTTTCTGCTTCTCCACCGGTTGCTTGGCGGAGGGCTTGGCTGACTCTACAGTAGATTTAGGAGGGCTTGCCACCATCTCGTCATACGTCTTTAAATATGACTAATCGGAACGAGTTTCTACCACGAGTGGTTTATTGAGTTCTGCGGCAAGGATGATTGTCTCCTCTTCCAGATCAGTTGATGAGGGAACATCATTTTCTGCTTCCCCGAAGAAGCGCACATCACGTTGCAGGACGAAGCTTTTGCTTTGCCTTTGAACTTTCTGTTGGTAACAGTAGTCCACTGTTGGCCTTCCACAAGGTCGGAATGAACCCACATAATTTCTCCCTGAGGTGTGAGGATAGGTACAAGACCCTTCTCTTGTTGGTGATGCGGGTCTGTATTGATCATTCTTAGTTCTCCTCTTGTGATGGGAACGACTTCGGACGGTACTGGAGGCTGTTTTCCAAACTGAAGAATGATGTCATATTAGTCGTCCCTTTCTTCTGCTCTGGACGAAGATTTAGCACTTCTGCATCGATCAGAGCTTGAAGGATGTCTTTGAAGACGTAACAGCTCTTGGTGGAGTGCCCTAGCATCCTATGATACAGGCAATAGTTAGCATTATCGGACTTGCCGACTTCTTCAGGACGTCTTGCTTCTGGAAGTTTCAATCTGTTGCTCTTGTTGAGTAACTTGAACAATGAATCGACATGTTCGTCTTTGAAGGAATACTGCTTGTTAGCGCGTGGCTGACATGAAGAACCACCTCCCCTAACCGGCTAAGGTTTGACAGGGATTTTGTCTCCGTCGCCAAATTATCTTTTCTTTTTTATTGAAAAGATGTTTCTGGCATGCACCTTATCGACTTTTCGGGTCTGAGTTTAATTTCTTCTGCTCTAACCCTGGCGACAATTTCTTCAGCCTGTTCACCTTATTGGACCAATTGCTTCCAGGTGCGGCTTTCAGCAACTCCTATTTGAACTAGGAGTGAAGTTTGTAAATTATGGCGGCATGTTTCTTCCAGGGTGGTCTGGGTCATACCGCTGGGACATCGGAGTGCCATATTCTGAAATCTTTCCATAAATATTTTGACTGACTCTCCCTTTTGCTGCTTCGTGGCTAGGAGAGTGAGCATTGTAATCTCCGAGTCATCTTCAAAGAAGCGTGTCATGAAGAGCTTCTCCAAATCACCCCAGATTTTAATGGAGCCTTCTGGGAGTTTCATGAACCATTCAAAGGCAAGCCCTTTTAGAGTATCGATGAATAAATGTGCCAAGATGGCATCATTATCTATCACATTTCCTACTGAGACTTGAAATAGTAGATGTGTTGGTTCGGTGACCCTTTGCCATCGAAAACTTGTAGGGTTAGAGTTTTGAACTTAGGAGGGTATGGGACATGGTCTCACTCGGCCGGATATGGCCGGACCACTCCTGCTTCTTGAAGGCCCTTCCGGTTGGTAAGGGCTTCCAGACGCTGCTCTAATTGACTCATTCTTTTGGAATGAATGCCCCCATTCTCCAAGCTGCCTTCCTCTTTAGATGAGGATTTAGACGACTTGAAATTAGATTGCTCCTTTTGCTCGATATGTACAGAAGATGAGCTTTCTCCTTCTTTCTGTTTGCCTTTAGACTTCTTAAAAGAAGTTTTGTTGGTTGACTTCCTCTTATCTTCAAGCAATTGTGTGATCATCTGCTTGAGGATATCAATAGATTCTTATTGAGCGTGAATCATAACGAATTGTTCCCTCTGGACCTGGGTTGCTATTCAAAGTGTCTGGCCGTCTCCTCGAGCGTATTTATCATGTACGCAAAGGCTTCCTTCTCTATGGAAGAGTTCGAGGCCTGCGATTCTGCAATGGCGGAATGTGATTCATTTACTTCAATGCTCCGAGCTAGGGCAGTGTAGTTGATCGGGGCGACCACACCAGTCCAAGTGCGAGTATGCCGATACACTCCTTCTGGTTCCATGTCAAACTCATCGGAGCTGACCGCCGGTCGTTTTCTCCTACTTTTGCTTACCATATTTGCAGTGACTTCAGGGTACTCCATGTTAGAGAAGGCTCCTTTTTTGTGAGAGCGAGGCTTCTTGGCTGATTGGGAGGTTGAGGTCAATCGTATGAACACCGACTGTTTGCTTGTATGTGAGCTGCAGCGGCATTCAGAAAGCATTACCGTGATGAGCCGTTCACAGCAACAAGACGGAGTGATCTGATTAGCACTCCTTTTCTTCGTCAAATAATCTCTTAGATCTGTCGGAGGAGGACCAAAGATGTAACGGTCCCAGTCTTATAAAATTCCATTCAGATTACAATCATCACATATTATCCTTAATCCAAGCGTGGGACCCATCAAGATACAATACTTCAATTCGGCTAACATCAGCCTGCTCTATACTTTATAACATTTTTCACTTTATACACATATATGATCTTAACATGATTTAGCATATTTCCAAAACATTGATCCGACAACTCATTAGAAAACATGGTCTAATATATAGCTATTCCATAAAACTCCACAATATTATACAGGATTTGAGTCTAACACCAAGCATTTCAATATTTACAAGTTTAGGGCAAACATCCAACTAGAAGTTTTGCATAGTTTTCTACAACAATATACATATCACAAGCACATGCAAAAAGGGTGAAAATGTCTCCGTTGACACCTATCCCGCATATGTTGCCATTAAGCGGGTCCCTTGTCTTTGTCCAAACCTGAATATGATAATGAGAACCGAGTGAGCTCGACAGCTCAGTGAGTAAAACAGCATTATATGCATGTCCGTTACGTAGGTTTATTTGGGATTTTATCATCAAGTTAACAATTATAATTGATACTATTTTTACAGATTTTTGGGTATGAAAATCCTGACCAAAACACAGTAACAGGTCCTGATAGTCGACTTACTCATACCTATAGTCAACTAATTCTACCTTAAGTCGACATATATAGAAGTTATAGTCGACTGGGGTCTTTTCAAAAAGGTTTTAATTCTCTATTGGCTGCCTATAACTTACCTAGTCGACTAACCTATCTGGTATAGTCGACTACACATGGTACTAGTCGACTTACAAGTTAACTGTAGTCGACTAACCCTGCATCAAAAAGATATGTGCTCTCTATTTGTTACTTATAATCAATTTTAGTCGACTACCCTTTCTGGTGTAGTCGACTACTTTATACACTAGTCGACTTACAAGCCAACCATAGTCGACTAATTATGGTTAAAAGAAGATGTTCACTCTCTGTTTATTTCCTGTAACTGAGGCTAGTCGACTAACCTATAATATATGGTTGACTAAGGGTGGTTTCCAGCAGCTTATGTAACAGAATCTCACACCTATAGTCGACAAGTCTTGGGGTTCGTCGACTTATACGTAGGATTTTGCCTGTACCAGTCGACTCATCACAGAGTCTAGTGTTAAGATTTTTATATGATTTCAACATGAAATTTCTATCTTAACCACATTAACATACTTGTTAAACATAACATGGGGCTCCCCCTTCGGTCTCCTCCGGTTAAACCCGGTCCCTTCCTACTATATTATTCAACGCAATGATTCCCCCTTCGGTCACCACCGGTTCAACCTGGTCCCTTCCTCCTATACATTACGGTATATTCCCCCCTTCGGTCACCTCCGGTTCAACCCGGTCCCTTCCTCCAAATATGCAATTATCACGTCCTTCATGTAATAACAACATGCAAGGACTCATAGAGCAACGGCAACATAATAATTTCATAATTTCTACTTTACAACATGCCAATATTACGGAAGTCATTAATATGTATGGGTAACCACTAGCTAAATTATCAATATGCGAGTCCTTTCAAGATAACCAACATATCATGTCATCTTAATATATGCGTAGCCATAAATATATGCATAGCATCAAGTATCATATTTATCTATAGAACTATTTCTCTAAAAAGGCATGTGGTGGATTACCATGCATACACACAACCATACACAATGTTAAACATACATGAAAATAGTTATAACATTGTTGCCATAAGATCATGTGCACATGAAATCTATGAATCATACACATGCATTATACTTCAATTTCATGTTCATTTATAACTTAGAAATTCAACTTTTATTTCAAGCTTTACACTCCTATTTTACTAGGGTTCGGATGTTCTACTCACCCTTGAAGAGAGTATCTCCTTATCAAGCTTGGTCTCCCGCTATATCGGAGTCTACAAGGCCATAATAACATCATAATTAGTTCTTAGTTAAAAGAGTACAAGAGGGGTAGAATCTTAAGATTTTGCTTACCGATCAACCAATATCACCCTCTTAACTCGTTATCCTAGATCAACCTTATCTCAAGAATTTCCTTTTTATGGTGATGTTAGATCACCACTCTAGCTCGTTCTATTAGGTCTTTGGAGGAGATAAACATGTAAAGGAAGTCTTTTTCTTGTATAAAGGAAGTAAGGAAAGTTTTGTGAGAGAATGAGAGAGTGTGTGTGAAGAAATGGGGGATCAATGGGCTGCTGCTGCTGGAATTGGCCGCTGCAAAAGGGAGAGGAAAGAAGAGTATTTGGAGTTGAAAAATGAAGAGAGAGAGGGTGTTGCCAAATGAAATTTCTCTTCATCCCCTTATTTATACTCCAATCTCTTTAATAATATCTTGACAAGTGCCCCTCCCTAACCCCATCTCTCTACTCCTTTATCTTACACCTATATGCAAGGTTCCATCCCTCTCTCCTTCATGAGGTACAAGTACCCATAAGTATGGTGGGGGTATGGTAGCAAAGTTAACATGCATGTGGGTGTATTTCATTTTATATACATACATACATATATATACATACTGTAACCCCCTGTTCCCTGATGTACGTATCACAGTATCAATGCTCGATACGACGTATAAAATTGATTTGACTTTCCTGTAGTCAGATTGAGCCAATTTCAGTTTTAGATATTATTGTTCAATATTGTAGATTTTTCAAAATTCTCTGGAATTTTTCTGGATTATTTTGGAAAATCTCTGTAGTCGGTGTCGACCGATACCGAGATCGGCTCTACGATTTTTAATTCACAAATGGAGTAGAATCTTGGAAATCTACTTCCACCTTGTGTCTTACAATCCTATTTTTTACGTTAGGATATTTTTGAGAATTTTTCTAAATTTATCAAAAATCGAGCCAAACTGGTGTCGCCCGGTATCGGCGGTACACTCCAGGATTTTTAACTTACAAACTGGACTTTATTTCATGAATCTGATTACACATTCCTCCTCCATGTAATATTCTCTATTTTTTATAATGTTTGGGAACCGTTCGGAGCTAGTCAAAATTTCACCCAATAAAATAATATTTTAAAATTCCTAATTTTCTAATTTTTTCTCTTCCAACTTTCTCCACTCTTCTCCACCGCCCTTTCTCTCTCTTTCTTTTCCTCTTAAATCAGCCGACCCCCTCCAATTCCCCACCGCCATATTTCTCTCTCTCCTTCTCTCTCTAAGATACTCTCTCTCTCCATAACTCTCCTCTCTCTCTCTCTCAATCCCTCTCCCTTTATCTATCTCTCTTTCTTCTCTCTATCTCACTATCTCTCTTCCACTATATTTCCCCTCTCCTCCTCTCACTGTTCCAGGCCCGGGGTGGGTCTGACCCACGCCCACGGCCGGACCACTCCGGCCAAGCGCCGCTGGTGGCCGGCACCTCCGGCCAGGCGCCACCGCGACCCCTCCGGCCACCGCCGCCCCTTCTCTTTTTCTTCTCCTCTTCTTTTCTCTTCTTCTTCTTCTTCTTCTTCTTCTTATTTTCCCCCTCTTCCTCTCTCTTTTCCTCTCTCTCTCCTCACCCTCTCTCTGTCTAAACCACCGCCGCACCGCCGCCGGCCGGGACCGCCGCCGGCGGGCCTCCCTCGCCGCCGGCCAGCACCCGCTGGCCGGCCTGTGCGCGAGCACAGCAACAGCAAATGCTGCTGCTGCTGTAGCTTAATGGGTTCACAACCCATAACGGGTGTGAACCCATTTCAAGAATCCATTAGCCCAAAACCCATTTACCCATTAAACTTAAGTTATGGGTTTGGGTATTGGATCCAAACCCAGCCCAAACCCGCATCCGAAACCCAATAAAGGTAAAATTACAGAAATCCCCCTGTTAAATTTCAGTATTTGCATTTACAATATTTTTATTACATAGTTAACCCATTTCTATTACTTTTAGTATTCGGGCGATATCTGGAGCATCCGGATTCCGATTCGGACGATCCTGGAACGTTGCGATCGTGGGAAAGAGAGCTACCTTCTCATGACTAGTTTATGAGTGTTTTTCTTTTATAAATTATATTTTTACCATGTTTAGTGAAAGTGATAGATTGCTTAATTACTAAAACTTGATTATTGGTAAATCATTATAATTATTGTTTACTAAATATGTCATTGTTAGGAAATCCCTGTAATTAAAACATAATAAAACCTGATTTATTATACGGGATGATTGGTTAGTTAACGAGATTTCTGAAGTTAATAATGTTCATAAGTACAACTAGCCACTAACTGATACCTATATTGAACACTCGAGTAGATGATATAGCCATATTACACCGGACACGGTTGTTTACATACAGCGCATTGTATATTCACGTCCATCTGTGACATAGAGACTTGTTAGACTAAACATTAGTGTGCATACACTCGGAACACCGTGACTTACATATCCTGTCACACGGGACACTGTTATCGCATGTACATGTATCACCGTTGCACAGATACTATGACACGTCACACTATTATTTCGTATTCATATTCCACCGATATGTAGATGCACCATTGCACGTAATACCGTCATTTCATATATTGTTATCATCGTTACATGGATTCTCGGCATATCACTGTTACACATGCATGTATGATTTCTCTATTCTTGTCATATGGATCCCCGTTCATATTACATGTATTATTGTTCCATGTTATCCCCGTATTCCTGTTATATGATTGTTTCCCGTTACTGATATGGTTATTCCCGTTACTGGATACATGAGCTGTTGACATGCGATGTGTGGAATCCCACATCTATTATTCCTGTTTCCCGTTATCTTGTTCTATGCTATCAACAGAGCTCAGGTCCTGTTATCATGTTACATGTACCATGCACTGTATTTGTTCTTGTTACACTGTGTACTTTAAATATCAGATCATAAATATAACTTGGGGATGGGGGAGACTTGACGGTTGATTAGATCTTATCGGGTGGATGTCTGGATACATTGTTTGTCCCACTGCAGGGGACGGGGTAGTGCTGTTTACCGTCTGTTATTGCTCATGAGCTCCCGTTTCTCGTTATTGTTTTAGCTCATTGAGTTCCCGTTACATGTTACAGCCTTAATGGGCTGGCCCTGGTCTCAGCAGGCAGGGGTCTGTTTAAGGCCGTGATCCCGGGTATGCACGGGATACACTTACCCGATAAGAGCTCCTTGACCATGGGTTTCCAATGAACATAATAAAATGATATAAACAATAGTGACGTCGGGAACACTTGTTATTTGATCACTCTCTCGTTTGAATAATGGTACCCGTATGTCATGTCCGGATGGGTTCGACTGGAGTACGGGCTCCAGTATGAACTGCCAGTGGTATGGGACACTGGAAGAGATTGATTAAAATAGCAGGCGGTATTGATTGCTACTATTGGATAAATAACATGACTTGCCTGATACATGTATACTATTGTTTAGTTGTACTTGTTACTGTACCTGATCATTTATCCTCTATCATGTTACATGTATACTTTGTTCCTTTACCTGATACATGTTACACTTTCTGTGGTGGCATTCTACTCGTGTATATGTATACTCTACATTACATATATTTTATTTTCTGTATACCTTGCAGACATCATTACTATCTATGAACAACACCGTATTATGCTTATAATGCATATGCCCATCTGCATGTTCACTTCTATCACGTCACCACTAGCATATTCATTTCCATCACATCATCACTTTACAACATTATTTATTATATAAACTGGATACAACTATAGACATGACCCGATAATAACATGCTAGGTAGTGATGGTATTAAAAGATGACATGTTTATATATTTCTACTGCTTATTATATGATTATTATATGGTATCACTAATACAACATCATGTATTATATATTATTATCGTGCTTGTATTACTATAGTATATATTACTACCTCCTTCATTTTACCACTCACTAGGTCGCTTTCTGACGACCCTGGGGCCCAGGTTGGAGATCTGAGTTATCGTATTATCAGATAATCTATTGTGCACATAGGAGACTCTTCATCGAGACCCTTCATAGGTATCTTTATGATTTATTGTTGTTATCTTATTTATCCCTGTTTTCCTATTTGTTATGATCACTAACCTCTTTCTGCAGGTATTCTTGTACTTATTTCCTGCTGGAACTCTTATAACTATGGAGGTGATTTCCTGTACTGAGGCTTAGCGTACGTACGTGAGGGTTTTCCGCCCTGCGTATGTGCGTCGCCATAACGTCTCCGTATCCATGGGATCGGGGTGTTACACAGTGGTATCAGAGCTTAGGTTCACACCTGGTGTGGGTAACCACCTGGGTCAATGCTTGGGCTCTTAGCAACAGTACAATCAGGTTCAGATTAACTTATCTGTATCTGAATTTGGGGATTCCAGCGACGAGTACAAGAATACACTGTCATTGACAATTCATTCCTCGACTCTTTGGTATTCCTTACTTACAGTTGTCCACCAGAATATCCGATTTCCTTCTCGCTTTCTTTGCATCTTATTGCTTCCAATCCGTTAGTATTAGTTCACTACAATACTTCTCCATCCCGAGTTCCTTATAGATATCAGAGTGCACAGCGGAAGTATCGTGGACCCGTAACATTTTGGCTTTGGGGTTGGAAATATTGTTCTCACACCTGAATTGAAATTTCGAGGACGAAATTTTTTGTAAGGTGGGGAGAAATGTAACCCCCTGTTCCCTGATGTACGTATCACAGTATCAATGCTCGATACGACGTATAAAGATGATTTGACTTTCCTGGAAGTCAGATTGAGCCGATTTAGTTTCAGATATTATTGTTCAATATTGTAGATTTTTCAAAATTTTCTAAAATTTTTCTGGATTATTTTGGAAAATCTCTGTAGTCGGTGTTGACCGATATCGAGAATTGGCTCTACGATTTTTAATTCACAAACGGAGTAGAGTTTTGAAATCTACTTTCACCTTGTGTCTTAGAATCATATTTTCTACGTTAGGATATTTTTGAGAATTTTTCTAAATTTATCAAAAATCGGGCCAAACTGGTGTCTCCCGGTATCGGCGGTACACTCCAGAATTTTTAACTTACAAATTGGACTTTATTTTATGAATTCGATTTCACATTCCTCCTCCATGTAATATTCTCTATTTTCTATAATTTTTTGGAATCGTTCGGAGCTAGTCAAAATTTCACCCAATAAAAAATATTTTAAAATTCCTAATTTTCTACTTTTTTCTCTTCGAACTTTCTCCACTCTTCTCCACCGCCTTTCTACCACCGCCCTTTCTCTCTCTTTCTTTTCCTCTTAAATCAGCCGACCTCCTCCAATTCCCCACGGCCATATTTCTCTCTCCCCCTCTCTCTAAGATACTCTCTCTCTCCCCCATAACTCTCCTCTCTCTCTCTCAATCCCTCTCCCTCTTTCTTCTCTCTCTTTCTTCTCTTTCTATCTCACTATCTCTCCTCTGTTGGCCCGGAGGCCTTCCTCTCTAGTTTTGATGATGATTAACTAATGTAGTTATGTTTACTAATATTCTTGTGTTTTTAGTCTCAGATCATTAATCAAGATATTAGTTGGTGATTGCTTCAAAAAGAGGAGTTTGGAAGCTTTCACATGGTGATTCCCGTGCCCGAGCATCAAAATCGTACATTTGCACTCGGTGGATCACGTTTGGGATCGAGTTGATTTGAAGATGAAGATCCTCAAGAAGACTTAGGTATCCTAGTTTAGTTTTGTGTGTTTAGATCCATGTGTAAAGATAAGTATAGTTGATATGCTCAAGTGCACAACACACACGTTTTATTGGTTTTTCGGTTTTTACTTTAACCGATATTTGTTTTCATGAATAGATTGATCAAAACAAGTTTACATGGTTTATGTATAGTAGATTCATTATATACATGCATACTTAACTTTTAAACAAACTTATTTTGACTATCCTATTCATGTGTTGAAAAATCTAAGTTTGATAAAATACAAGTTTTGGTTTTTAGTAAAAATGTTAAAACACAAAAATAGTTCATATTGATTGATATTTGAGCTAAACTTTTTATCACATGTTTATGTATCAATGCAAAACGATAAAACTATTTTTGGGGATTTTTAGAAGAGATAAAAGATTTTCTAAAATAATTTTAACCTCAGTTTCTGACCCAGGACTGTGGCTGACAGGCCAGGTCGGTCGACCGCACGGGTCGACCGCACCAAAGGCCGGTCGACCCTTGCGGTCGACCAACGTGCACAGGCTTGTACACGTTTGGCAGACACAGGGACGATCAGCCGGGCGGCCGACCGGATCAGAGAGTTTGCTCTCTGTATCTGGGATTTGAATGAAGAACTTTCTATAGTTTGTGAAAAATTAATTGGAAAATATAAGATTTTGAAAAAAAAATAACAGTTTGCATTCTAGACTTGACAAGGTTTTGCAAGAGAAGGTTGAGGTCTATAATGAAAGGGATTCATTGAGATCTCAATTAGACCTTGCACTAAAAGAAAATGAGTTTTTGAAGAATAAAAATGATTGTGATAATGTTTTGAAAAATAATGAGGTTTTATCTTCAAAAGTAGATTCTATTTTAAGAGATAACAATATTTTGAAAAATGAAATTGATTTTATCTCAAAAGAATTAGAAATTTGTGTTAATAAAAATAAATCTTTGAAAAATGATATTGTTTCTCATGTTTGCCATGCTAGGATAGTTTCACCTAGAGCACCTCTTGCATGCTCCACTTTATCTTCAAGTGTTAAAAATGATATAGATGTTTTGAAGAAAAGTGTAGATTGTTTGAGCTCCACTTTGAGCCAATGTGTTGTTGGGCATACACGTTTGGAATCTTTGTTTCGAAAGAAACAAGTTCCATCTTTTCATGCACACCCTCCACGGCATACACATGCTCCTCACGGACACCATCATCACATGTATGCTCATGTGTACACTTGTACACATTGTGGACGTAAGGGTCACCTTGCTAAATTTTGCTATGATCGTATACATGTTTCTAATTTAGCAAATAATTTTGTTTGGGTTAGAGAAGGTACTAACCCCCATGGACCCAAAAGATTATGGGTACCAAAGACCACCCTTATTGTTTATGATGTAGGTGTGGGCTCTCACATGACGTGAGAGTAGTCGTACCTTGGAGTGGATGCGTTCCGAGCTTCATGGAAATCATTTGGATGCATCACTTTCAAGGAAAGTTTGGTGGAGATGACCACCATGGTTTGGAGTACTAGAGAGGTGCCCTCATCGGTTTTGGTATCGATTTCTAACTCCTATTTATTTACATGCTTTTTATATTCATTGTTTATAGCATGTTTTATTGTTTGTAGATTATTATGATAATGCCATGCTTATTAGATCCTTGACATATATGTATAGCATTTTGAGACACCCATGTTTATATGGACCAATATTTTGTGTTCTCACCTTTGTTCAGCTATCATGTTTATCATAGCTCTAATAACATGTGAATTTACATAATAATCATGTTTATGTTTTACATGTTTATTCATATCTTGTTTTTATACTTCATGCTTTGATTACTAGTTTAAATGTTAGTTTTCATTAAGACTAGGATTTATACTTGTGCATATAGTGGGCCACAAATAAATCTATAGATGTTTGTGCTTGAATGCTTATTTGTTCCCATTAGATGTGCTAGTATAGTCTAGTTTTGATGATCCATGCATTTTAAACTTGTATTCCCATTTTGGTTTTGTTTTATGATCATGTGTTTTCATTTTATGTATATGTCTATCTTGTCTAAACTATTAGATATACATGTATACCCCTTGAGTCATTTGCTTTTCATGCAAATCTTTATTATGGACTCAAATTGTGTTTAGGGATATGTATGTATACTTCAAGTTTGACAAAACATACATATGCCTTGATATGAAAATTTGTTTTAATGAAAATATAGTTTTTCATGTTATCCATGTTTTTGATGTGTTTATGTTTAACTTCATGCATATGTCTATCTCGTCCAAACTATTATTATACATATACATCCTTTTGAGCCACGTACCTTAATGCATATATTTTTGTGGACTCGTTGTGTTTGGATATGTATGTATACTTTAGTTTGTATAGGACATACATATACCTTGAAGACTAAATAGTTTTGTTTTCATGTTTTCATGTTTTCATATTTAAAGGAATTAATTGAGCTTAATTGAATATTTTCATGATCATGTTCTTCACATTGTATTTGTACACTCACATTTCGTGTTTACTCATGTTTTGTTTTCATGAGTCATATTTATGCTTAATTGATTATGAGTGTTGACTATTTTGTGAATTTCATATTTTCATGAAAAATAATTTTTGTTTTATTCCTTGCTTGAAGGATTTCGTACTAGTTTTCAAATTTTTCATACAACTAGTTACGGTATTCTTTATATGGTAGAGTTTTTCAAATAAAGCTTATTTTCAAATCTATTTTTGAAAACCCCTACCTTCCACGGGCGGACGGATGGGAGATCATGCTCATGTATGCCTTATATTGAAAATCATTTTAAACTTGAACATGATTGGGTGGTAATTATATGAGATATACACTTGATCATTATTGTTGTTTCAATTGGTATCATTGGATTCTTTCAATTGGTATCAATTTTGACCCTTCTTGTATACTCATATATATTTGTATGTATGTATGCTTTCAAATCCAATAGTATCAATTTCGATTGGTATTAATTTTTCATACATATATATTTTGTTTATGCTAAGCTTGAGCTTCTACTTAGTTTCAATTGATTCAATTTTCAATTGGTTTCTTATACAAGCTTATGCATGTGTTTTGTTGGTATTTCATAAAGGGGGAGAAAATTCGATTTTTATATTTCAATTGGTATTTGTATTACCACTCCCTTGCTTTATGATAGAAAATAGTCATTTCATTTGATATCATATACTTAAAAAAAATACTATCTTTTGATATCAAGATGTTTAGTTGAATGTTTTTTTAAAATTGATATCTCAAAAGTTTGTTTTAAAAGATAATACAAGAGTTTTGATATGTATTGCCTATATGCAAGGAGAGCTTAACATCTCTTCTACATATAGATTCATGATGAGTGTATCTTGTATTGAAGAGCTTGACAATCTCTTCTTTATGTGGTACACGTGTGTAGGGGGAGCTTCACATCTCCTCTTATGCATTACATAATATGTGTTATGTGAATTAGGGCTTGTCATCCCTTCTTCATGTAATGCATATGTAGGGAAGTTACTTTACCGTCTTCCTCTTCATGAATGTATATAGCATATAACTTTTATTGATCCATGTTTACATTCAATTGGTATCAAAATGCTTCATTGACATATTTTCAATTGATATCTTAATTGATTGTCACCCCTATTTGGTTTTGTTTTTGTTTTAGACAAAAGGGGAAAACATTATTTTTATTAACCCTTTTGTTGTTTCATTGTTTCGAACAAAAGGGAGAGAAAAATTTATTGATTTAGTTTTGCATTTAACCCTTTATTGATGATTGATTCTTTATATTAAAAAGGGTGAGACAATTTTATTTTGTTTTGATTGTTTACCCCTTTGTTGATGATTGACAAAAAGGGGAGAAAGATTTGAGTTTATATGCATATTTATGGTTTTGCATATATTAAGTTTAATTTAGTTTAATTTTAATTAGTATCTAGAGCATGTTTTGTTTTGAACATTTCATTGGGTATCAAGAACCTTTTTATTGTTTATGCATATCTATGCATTCATGTTTAAGAGCCTTCATTGCATATTCATTATGTTTATTTGTTTATGCATGAGTTAAGGGGAGCTTCTTTGAAGCTTAACTTTAATCCATGCATATATAACTCCATGAGTTTTGTCATCATCAAAAAGAGGGAGATTGTTGGCCCGGAGGCCTTCTCTCTAGTTTTGATGATGATTAACTCATGTAGTTATGTTTACTAATATTCTTGTGTTTTTAGTCTCAGATCATTAATCAAGATATTAGTTGGTGATTGCTTCAAAAAGGGAGTTTGGAAGCTTTCACATGGTGATCCCGTGCCCGAGCATCAAGATCATACATTTGCACTCGGTGGATCACGTTTGGGATCGAGTTGACCTGAAGATGAAGATCCTCAAGAAGACTTAGGTATCCTAGTTTAGTTTTGTGTGTT